>PVIU01005358.1:0-114556 GCA_004026605.1 Ondatra zibethicus | reverse complement strand
TGTGTGTGTGTGTGTGTGTACACACTAGGCCAGGAGGCACAGGTGAGGCTGGGAGGGGTGTGTGTGTGGACACTGCTCTAACCTCCACCTCTGACCTCATCGCCTGTCTTTCAAGCCTCAAGGACTGTATTATTATTTGTTCCTGAGGTCGTGAGTTCCTAGAAGGCTCTGACTGAGATGTGGGACACCTCAGATGTGGACACTGAAGACACAGGATAGAGGACACTGATGAGCCCTGTGCCTTCACACTGTGGGGATGGAAACTCAGAGTCCACATTTATGTAATAAACAGGCTCTCAGGTTGCTTCAAACAATGGGGCTCCATGGGGTTCCAGGATGGTATTATTTATATGGACAGTATCTATTAAATATGTTATTAGTGAAGGTCATACAAAGGTCAATAAATTATTCTCATTTAAAGATGCCCTTGAAAAAAAGATTTGAAGACTGAGTATCATTAAGTTTAATCTGAACCTAAATATACTAAGTATAATTCACAGCTACTGCCATGAAACTTTCCCTCAGCCCCCAGAATTTGATGAGTGTGAGCAATGCTGGTCACATTACTCCAAAGCAAAACTCTGGGGTCTCTTCTGCTCTTCTCTTGTTGCTTTGGTCAGGGACAATTATTTTTAATGCTATGGGTTGCAAGGTCACCCTTATAAGCACAGTCTGTGGGCAGCCACAGGCTGTTCCTGCTAACTTCTGGGAGTGTTCTGTGCAGGGATTAAGGCATAAAAGGTATTTCTCTGGAGTAATGGGCCCCAGAACCTTGTCCTGAAATACTGCTGTCCTCAGAAGCCATTATTGGAAATACGGACATTCAGAGAAGGGGTCTGATATTTTAGATGTTAGAGTAGAACCACGATTATGTCTCTAATAATGCTCTCGTTCCCATTCCAGTAGCTTCCTCAGGGCTATGTAACCAGTATGCCAGGAGCAAGAACAGCCAGTGGTGTGGCTGGTATATTTATCATTTACCCCTCAGCAATGAGCGGGGCAAGTGTGATCCCTTCTGAAGACAACAGACAAGTGTGTCATGTAGTTGGGGAGGCAGGTCTGACTGCATGGCTGTGTCTGCACTTCTGCACTGCAGCCATGTGCACGTGGGTGCTGCCCCACACTACCATGGCACGTCTGGGCTGTGGAAGAAACTGAAAACCATTTTGTCTAATGCATTTTATATTGAAAATTTGCTTAAAATATTCAGGCTAGGTCTAATTGCAAAAATCCTTACAGAATCAATTGTAACAGGCAAGTAGTTGTTGCCACTAAAAGCTGAGTTTGAAATAGGTTTTTTTTTTGGTGGGTTTTTTGCCTTCTTCATTGGCAGGCTCATTCAGTTTCTGTTTCCTGTATAAGCTCTGCTAATCAGTCCTGCCTACAGTCTGACCACCATGGCTTCCATCTCCTCTCCTCTCTCTCATCCCCTCCTTGCCTCCCCCCCCCAACTCTTGAAGCAGCTGCAGTCCCCATTTCATGATGCTTCTAAACAAATATATGTAAAAGTATGTTGTCTAAATGTATGTATAGTTCCATGTGCGTGCTGAGAACTGAACCTGGGTCCTTGCAAGAGCAGCAGGTGCCACCCTTCCTGTCCCCTTCATAATATCTTAACGGCTCAGGTAGGCCATTCCAAGACAACAAGGTAGTCTCAAAATGTATCAGAAAAATGTTTACATAATTGTACTTTTAAATGCAGGTGTTGTTTCTAAGATTTATTTATTTTATATATGAGTGTTCTATCTGCATGTACACCTTTAGGCCTGAAGAGGGGATCAGAACCCCATTTATAGATGGTTGTGAACCATGATGTGGGTGCTGGGAATTGAACCCAGGACCTCTGGAAGAGCAGCTAGTGCTCTTAACCTCTGAGCCATCTCTCTAGCCCATAGGAGTTACTTTTTAAAATGGCATAGGAGTGGATATAAATGTAGCAACCAGAATGGACCAGTATGTGTTCTTACGAAAGTTATCAATTTCTTGAACACCATACCAACAGGCAAGAACCAGTACTTGAAACACCAAAAATACCTTTAATGCAGTCACTCAGAAACTGAAAAGGCAAAGTCACCCGGCAGCTGGATGCCACACAACAGGAGACCGAACCAGAGACCGTCAACCTTCAGAACCCCCCAGTTCACGGCACATCCGCATATACTGCATCTGTTGTCTTTGGCACCTTTACAGGGCTGGCTTAAAACTTGATATCTTTCTGAATTTTCCAAAGTGTTTCTGCACTCTTCACCATCTGGGCTTCCTCTGTGGGGCTCAGCTTTACCTTTATAATATCGGAGATGCCATTTTCTCCCAGGATACAAGGCACACTGAGAAACACTTCTTCTTTTATTCCGTATAGACCTTTAATTTTGGTGGAGACTGGATGTGTTTTCCTGAGATTCTTCAGAATACTCTCTGCAATATCAGCTACAGACAGGCCAATGGCCCAGGAAGTGTAGCCTTTCATTTTGATAATGTTATAGGCACTGGCAATCACTTCTTTGTGGACATTGCCCCACTGCTCGGGGTCTTTGCTAGTTCCTATGGCCGAATTCAGCTCTTTCAGAGGCACCCCAGCGATGTTCACTCCACTCCACACGGGGACACTTGAGTCTCCATGCTCCCCAAGGACCCACCCGTGGCAGCTTTCAGAGTGAATCCCAAGCCTCTCGCCAAGCATGTAACGGAAGCGAGCAGTATCTAAGTTACAGCCACTTCCGATGATACGGTTTTTGGGAAACCCGCTCAGTTTCCAGGTCACGTACGTTAGGATATCCACTGGATTGGAAACGATAATCATTTTGCAGCGGGGGCTGTGTTTGATAATACTGGCGATCATCGCCTTAAAGATGGCTACGTTCCGCTGGACTAAATTCAGGCGCGTTTCGTCTTTCGCCTGGCGTGCCCCTGCTGTGATAACCACTACCTCAGAGTTGGCAGTGACATGGAAATCTTTACTGCAAACAATATTTGGCATTTTCATGAAGACACTGCCATGCTGGAGATCCATCGTCTCACCCTTCATTTTTTCTTCATTACTGTCAACAAGGGCAAGCTCATCAGTCAAGCCTTTTGCTAGAATGCCGATGGCACAGGCCATGCCGACTGATCCAGTTCCTATAATGGAGACCTTGTTGTGAAGATTGGGCTCTTCGGAGCTGATGTGCTGGATAAGTTCACTCTTCAGGGTCGCCATGGTGGACGTGGGAGTGACGCTCCACCAGGCCCGCCTGAGGGGCACACGCAGCACCCGACTGGGCCACAGAGCTATGCTCAGGTCCCTGATATCCACTCCAGCTGTACCTACTCTTTTGCTGGCTCGCAGGATGCCCGCAGCCCAGGCCATGGCTGCTCATTCAGGTGGATGAAGTGAATCGGGTGAGGAAGACGGTTGATGCCAGAACGGTGGGTCGTTGCCCGTAGTACAGGCCCAGACCCTCCTACTGCGGCTGCGCGTAGGCTAAGCACAGTTTGGGTCTTCCAGCTCCGGCAACAGCAGGCCTACAATAAGGCTTAATAAAGGGCTTTCACCCGCAGCAAGGAATAAAGGAGTTAGTTTTACAAACTCCTACTCTCTAATGTTGATATTTAGAACCCAACCCAGACCCCTGGAATTAATCGGTTTCTGTTCTCAGTGTGTATATGACGAATGGTTCTGGCAAAAGAGAGAAGATAAATCCTTGAGCCACAACAAAGGTGGCCATGCTGTCTACCAAGAGACAGCACAGTGGGAGAAACAGGTTCCTCCTTCAGTGTATTCAGCTGGAGGCCCTTCTGCTTAGGAAGGATTTTTGCCTGTATCCTAACTGTGGTGCACGCCTGGACAAGGCAGCAGGAGTGAGAGGCAGGAGCGTTAGCAGAAGCTGACCGCGGAGCGGGCCTCCTCTTTCTCCTGCCAAAGGAGAGCCCGCAATCGAGTCCAGATAAAAAACAAAACAAAAGGAACTCAGTGGACCCAGGCTGGGGTCTCCGCACCCACACTGGAGGGCTCAGAATGGCCTTTAGTCCCAACTGCAGTGACACCTGACGCGCTCTAGCTCTGAGGGCACCTAGTCCACTTGGTGAGTATAAAACTCAGGCACACACACACTCACATAAATGAACAGATTAAAAACAACACAACAAAAAGTTTTCCCCAAGCCCTGCAGTTTCTTAAGGGGAAAGATGACCTTACAGTCCTCTACTGAAATGAAGGTGTCATTGAAATGACCTTGGAACAGCAGATTAACCTTTGGCCAATGTATATATTAGATTACTGACTAAAGTAGTGAAATACAATTACTTTTAAACCTAGCAGCAGTATATCTCATCTCCTCTGTGTTTTTCTGAACAGTCTTGTGAACTAATCTCAAACCTCTGAGGAGATGCAAACTTTACATTTTATGACAGACCTAACGAACTGCAAACACCCAGCAAGCACTTCCTCTTGTTGATGGCGACTGTTTCCAAGCCAGCACGGCTTCCTGGAGAAGGCAGAGCCACTGCGATGCAACAATCTAAAGCAGACAGATGAATTCTCTACACACTGGCAATCAGATTTATGGCAGCAAACTGTCAAATTAAAAACTAATGAAAATATTTTAGAGGAATCTACAAACTATCATTGATAGCTGCAATTTCTTTTATCCCACTCCTCACTGGAAATATTTAGCCTGACAACTGGTCCACCTTCTTTCTGTAATGATTCCCTTGACCAGTCAGTCAGTCAAGTTGTTTTCCAGGGTGAGAGCTCTTGAGTCTGAGATTCAAGGACATGGTGACTCTTAGCTGGACAGCTTCTATTGACAGTCATTTTCCTTCCAGAGACTGAGCCTCTTCAGAAATACAATCTTGATGACAGCAGGCTCTTCAGTCTTTCCCCTCAGTTGCAACTAAATCAATTTTGAGAGGGAAAATGACAACATTCCAAAATAAAGAATACCCCAGACCGAGCAGCTCTTTACTCACAGTAAGTCTCAAGTTAAGACGGCAAGCATGAAGCCAGGCGAGATGGTCAGGGCGCCCTGAGAAGATGGAGGGCTACTCAAAGACATGCAAAGCCAAATATAGCCAGATAGCTCCTAATGGCTTTCTATCTTAGGTGACTCATTATTCCTTCAATTGAAGACCCAATTCAAATTATCTATCAAAAATGAAGCTGGGTGGTGGCAGCACACACCTTTAATCCCAGCACTCGGGAGACAGAGGCAGGTGAATCTTTTGAGTTTGAGGCCAGCTTGGTCTACAAAGTTAGTTCCAGGACAGTCAGGGCTACCCAGAAAAACTCTGTCTTAAAAAAACAAAAACAAAACAAAAAAAGTAATGTAGTATTACAATTGAGGCAGGATGCTACCTCAATGCTTTCGCTACATCACTCAGGAGAGAAAAGGATGCAAAGCAGGACCACCAGCATGTGTCTAGAGCCGTGGTTCAGTAATGGAAATGGAGCTTTCATTTCCTGGTCACGTGGTCCCAAATAATCACACAGAAACTTATATTAATTACAAACTGTTTGGTCTATTCTCAGGCTTATTACTAACTAGCTCCTACTTTCAAACTAAACCATGTCTATTAATCTATGCATTGCCATGTAGCTCATGGTTTTACCTGTGATCTAGTACATCTTGTTGCTCTGGTGGCTTCTTGGCATCTCCCTGACTCTGCCCTTCTTCCTGTATCTCTGCTTGGATTTCCCACCTGGCTCTATCCTGCCTTGCTACAGCCCAAGGCAGTTTCTTTATTAACCAATGATAATAAAACATATTCACAGCATACAGAGGGGTTATCCCATAGCAGGTTCTCAGCCTTACTAATACTATAATCCTTTAATACAGGTCCTCATGTTGTGGTGACCCCCCAACCATAAAATTATTTATCGCTACTTTATAACTATAGTTTTGCTACGGCTATAAATCATAATGTAAATATCTGATATGTGACCCCCACGGGTTGAGAACTGCTATCTAGACTGATGACAACTGTCCCCCTCCCGTCTCTGTATATCCCCTCCACCTGGACTCTCCCCGCTAGCCTTCTGCCTGCCCTCCTTTCTTAGGAGTCTAGTCAATGCCATCCTATTGCAGATCTCTGTCAACCCTCTAAGCAGAATGAGTTTTTAAAATGCTCTGTCACCACTATGCCCTGCAGCCATGATCGGATTTGTTACAAACAGTTAAATGTAAAACCCTACAGGTGTGCCAGAGAAGGGCTGCCCTTATTTATCAGCACAGCCCTGTCCTCTAGAACATATCTGAGTGCAGGGACAGGGATCCAGCGAGGGCGGTGAGGGGTAGAGAAGGCCAGGTCCTCAGGGAGCTAGAATTCTCAGGGCAGAAGCAAATAAGGTGAGGCCCCTTACAGCCTGTTTGGAAGACTAACATGAGGAAGTTCCAGAGAAAGCTATGGGTTAGTTAGGGATGTCTTAACTATTTTTCTCAGCTAGGCCTTTCCCAAACCTCTGCCACATTAAACTCAAAGCAACAGCAACACCCACAGTGCTGGAAGCACAGCAGAACAAAGCGTGGTAGCAGAGAGCACTTCAGTCCTTTAAAACTATTTCAAAGTTGAGAACTCGTGACCATAACCAGCAGAGGAAATCCTCAGTGAGGAAAAAAGAGAAGCTGAGAGGGCAAAGCCAGCACTGTAGCTGACCTGGAGGCTGCTTGCTGTAGAACACAGCAAGGAGGGTGCTCCCGAGGAACAAAAACAAGGAGGGTGCTCCCTGTAGAATACAAGCAAGGAGGGTAACATGAAAACTAGTTTAAAAAAATTAAATTAAAAACTGAATTGTGCTGCTCACAGATTAAGGTGATCCTCATGTGAGGGTATTTACAAATCTTAGCCTTTCATGTGGAACACAGGTATAGAAGAGGACCACCAGAAAAGCACTCAGGAGGACTCTGTTTAAGAATTAAACACTAAAAAATGAACTGGCCACTCTTCTGATAAATTCTCCAAATCACATTTTTGCATCATCATATTCATTTTTTAAAAGATTTATTTATTAATTACATATACAATATTCTGTCCGCATGTATGCTGCAGGCCAGAAGAGGGCGCCAGATCTCATTACAGATGGTTGTGAGCCACCACGTGGTTACTGGGAATTGAACTCAGGACGCCTGGAAGAGCAGTCAGTGCTCTTAACCTCTGAGCCATCTCTCCAGCCCCATTATCATATTTATAACTGCTGATTCAATGTGAAAGAACAACTAAGATTAACCAGTAAAAGGAAAGGGATTTATGACTGTAAGTGTTTGATTTGTGTAACTATTTTATATCCCTATGTACCCAGGGTCATGAAAACATTTCTTAGGGAAAAGGGTGGAGAGGGGAAAGAGTTAAGAAGCCCCATGCTACAGCCCTGAAGAAGCTGGCCGCACTGCAGAGCAGCAGGCAGGGGTGGGCAATCGTGGTGGGACTGAATGTGGTCTCCGAGTGAGTGGGCTCCTTCAAGTAAACCTTTTAACAGGAAGCCATAGAAGGTTTTAAATGAAGCATCATCCATCCGACTTACATTTTAAAAATATCTCTGGCTTCCATGTGGGGAAGAATCTAGGGGAAATGAAGGTGCGGCTGGGAGATGAGACAGGAAACTGTCTATGTGAAGCAAAGATGAGCACAGGCTATGAAGAGAGAGGCCACACTCAGCAGTGGGGCTGACACGCAGAGCACGCTCATGGGTTAGAAGAGACAATGGGAAACGAGACAATCGCGGGCTTTCGAACTGAACTAGGGGATGAGCTGATGAAGGCATCTCCTCAGTGGGGACGATCAAGGGAAGAGCACTAGAGAATCAGGAGTTCTGGCTGGTGTGGGTTGTCACCAGGCACATTATGAGACAAGTAGGTGAAGATGGTCTATATGTATCCTGGAGGGAGTCTGAAGGGCTGGAGCTGTGTATCTGGAAATCACTAGATGAACAAATTGCTGTAATGCCAGAGTCTAGATGAGAGCGCTAAGTGAGTAAGGGGAGACAGAGGCCAGGCGATCTGGATGTGAAGCCACTGGTCACTGGGAGTGCAGACAAGGCAGAGGGGGCAGCAAAGAACTGCTTCCTTAGAGGGGAGGCTCAGTTGTGTCAACGGCTACGGCGGGGAGGAACAGGACAAAGACCTAGATCTGGCAACAGGAGGTGAATGGCGACCTGGACACTTTCACTGCACTGCTAGGGCAAGCAGCTGGATGGAGAGAGGGTGGGAGGAGTGGAGACAGCAACGGGAGGCAACCGAGAGGCGCAGACAAAGGAGCTGCTAGCTTGAGGAGGGTAAGGGCTATCAGAAGAGGGGATTTCAGAGCCGGAGTAAGCCAGGGCACTTCTGTATGGGCTGCAGCAGAACCAGGCAGCCAGCAAAGGCCCGGGCGGGGCTATGACGCCAGCAGCAGAGTCTGGGCAGATGAGCTGGGGCAGCGGTGGTGGGGGAAGCAGCAGACACCTACAGCCCAAACAGCTGGGCCAGGTCTGTGGCAGTGACGGACGCAGGTGGAAGGCTAGAGCGTCCTGCAGCACAAAGGGCGGCTGCGAGGAAAGGAGAACACAGAGGCCCTGTGACTACCGTGTGGGAAGAAGTGGCCCCAAAGGGAACGGCTGTGGAGTGGGGACAGATACTGGAGAATGGGAACATGGAGGATGTAATTATGGAAGGCAGTCTGGCTTCCCTTCCAGGCAGCTTTGGGGATGCTGCTGTTCAGAGGGGTGTGACTGACACGCAGGGTGCAGGTTTGGAATAAATGAGTTCAGTGGGGGGGGGGGGTAAACACATATGACACCTACAGTGTGTTCAAGTGCCCAGTCCAGTGGGCCCCTGAGTATGAAGCAAAGGGTGGGAATAAGGTCACCCAGTGCTAGAACCTAGCACAAAAAGATGAGGGCCAAGGGAAGGGCTGTAAGCACCCACCGTGTGTTCAGCACAGCTGTGCCAAGGCAGGAGAGAACAGAACTGCCAGGAAGAGCCAGACTAGAATCCAGAGAAGAAGGAAACAATGAAAGGAGCAAACAATAACTGACATCAGCCATCAAGAAAAGATTGTCACATTCAGCACAATTCACAGAATGAAAAAATATGCAGCACATTAAAAGTTAATTTATTTTTGAAAGAGCTCAGGCTGCCCTTAAAACTAGAAGAGTCATGTTCTGGGATTATAGTCATATGTAATATCATAAAGATTAGCATACAAATAAATGAATAAGGAAGAGCTGAGGAAATGGCCCAGTCAGTAAAGCGTGTCCTGCATAAGCAAGAGGCCCTACGTATGGTCCCAGCACCCATGTAAAAGCTGGTACAGTAGAGTGCACCTGGGGAGGATATCTGGGGTTTCCTGGTCAGTCTAGCCAAATTAATAGTAAATCTTAGGCTGAATGAGACGGGGAGAGATTGAAGCTGTCTATCATTGACCTTTGGGCACGCAAACACATACACACATTTTTTAAGTATTCTGGAAATCTTTTAGTTAGGAAAATTCAGTTTGAGAGAATGCTTCATTTTCTGTATATAAGTGAGAAGCTAATAATTATAGACAAATCTATCAACATATATAATGTTTCAGAATTCTATCTGTAAAAGACTGATCAATAAGAGGTGGCTTTAACGTGAAGTGCAAGGGAGGCGACAGTGTCAACTCTGTACACAGTGCTATGTTTGGAAAGAAGTGCTCATGTGAACCCAGTGAGCTCAGTGATCAAAACAAAGGAAACACAGAACCCCAATCCCCTCCCTCCTGTGGGATCCACGCGGGAGCACTGGGGTGCCTAGGCCTGGTTTGTGTCAGGCTCTGAACACCATGGGTCTTCCAGCGCCACGATCTCTCCCATTAACTGGTGCACATTCCCACTTTATAAAATGCTCTCAGGCCCAATTTTACTTATAAAAATAAAATGGTACTTTTTTTTAAAAAAAGAATTTTGGAAGTGCATTCAAAGAGCAGATTCCCCCCTCTCTATACTTAAAAAAATATTCCAAGTTATTATCTCCCACTTTAAGCTGAGCAAGACCATGTGATTTGGACCCTCTGTCACCAAGTTGCTCTTCCACATTACATCAAATGCCTCTCCCCAGCTCGAGTTAGGTCATCCGAGCTGCTGAGCTGCTGCAGTGGAACAGGAAATAGGGTGACAGAGACGTTCCTGTCACCTCAGACTTGAACTGATTAACTGGTGCACGGTGCTACTTCCAATTCATTTTTAAATGACTCCAGGAAACTACTCTTCAATCTGCAAGGCTGACAGAAGAAACAGCTGCCAGGTGGCGATGGCTGTGCTGCTCCAGCAAATCCTGTCAGAGGCGGAAGCGAGCAGGGTGGGAATCAGAACAAGAAACCTGCTCTTCTTCCAGGGGCAGAGCATCCGATCGGGCCACTCCAAAATGGCTGCCATTAAACAATTTGCCAGGAAATTCAGGCTTGCTTTTAACCTTTAGCTGAACCAGTGAAAAAATATCCAGCACTGAGAAGCCTATTTCCCTTCTTAGACACCTTCAAAGTTAAAACTTGGGAGCCTTCCCACAGTTTTACATAACTATGGGCCAGCTGTTTCATCTAAGACGAGTAAACGGAGTAGGGGTAAACATAATAGTGAGTAACACTAGGGAGACACATGCATGTCCTAGTCATTGGCAAGACAGACGCATGCATGTTCCAATAAGAGACGCTGGGGAGACAGATATGTGTATGTTCTAGCCACTGGGGAGAGAGACACATCCATGTTCTAATAAGAGACACTGGTGAATATTGATGAAATTAAAATTAGAAAAGAGGACAAAGAAAGAATCCCACTATACTTAGTAAAGGGCCTCACAGTGGCATAGGCTTAGAAGTAAGCCTAGTATGCTAACATAAAACTTATGTCTCAAAAATAAGAAAACTCAATTAAAATATATATATATATATTAGCAGTTACAAAAAAGAACTGGAGAAAATATTTTTTTGAAGCAGTCTTGCTCTATGGCCCACGCTGGCTGGAACTTAAGCAGCTCAGGCTAACCTCAAACTCTCAGGTACTGCAATTATAGGTGCGTGAGCAAATAAACATGCCAGAGTGCCTCCTCTCCGTCCTAGCAGAGATACCACTTCCCAGGGTCTCTCAGGATAGAAAACAGCTGGAAGGTGCTTCATCCACACATAGAGCTTTTTGGGTTTGAAGAGCAGGAGGCTGGGCTCTTGGGAGAGAAGCAAGCATCAATGAAGAGAAGCAGGCAGGACCCAGGGAACTGTGCAAGCTTCCAGACACAGCTATCTCCAGGTGGTCCTTCACTGCTAGAGACTGGCAAATGTTACAGAGAAAGACAAGCCACCAATGGCCAGGGGCTAGGAAACATAAGAGTCCTTGGCTTCTCAACTTCTCAACCTTTCTACACAGCCCCTTAACAGCGCACATCAAAAACATTAAAAAAAAAAAAAAAGGCCCTGCGTCAACATTAACATTTTCGGTCTTTACAACAATTTTCTTCATCAAGAAAGATGCGCTAAGATGTATGCATAACAGGTTCACTAAGCACTTACTAGGGAGACGTCAGTCCCCACACAGGGCTGATTAAGTAGATGATAGTATCTAATGGCGTACCATGAAGTCATTAAAAGTGAAGAAGATTTATGTACTCTACTGTGTGACGATGGCCCCATGACTGTTCAGTGAAAAATAATCCCAGAGAAGCACATTCGAGCAGGAGCACGTTCATCTGACACTATGGACAAGTCCTCAGACAGAGAGGACAGGTCCAACAGGAAGCCCCATGCTATGGACACGTCCTCAGACGGAGAGGACAGGTCCGACAGGAAGCCCCACTCTACTAGTGATTATAACTCAGTGTGGGGGGACGGGATTCTGTTGTATATAGAACAATAAGTAGTTTTTAAAAACATGAATTATTAAAAGATATTTTAAAAAAATAGGGTCTACCTATTTAACACACTACATATTCACCCACAATTTGGATTCCAAATGTTCCCCAGAGGTCCCAGAGCGGTGCTAGTAGATGGTGGAAACTTTGGGAAGAGGGCCTTGTGGAGGAGGCCCAGGAGGTATGTAAACAGAGATCGTGCTTTCATTTCCCAGTCACCCAGACCTGAATAATCACACAAAAACCGTATTAATTACAACCCCATTTGGTCAACAGCTCAGGCACATTCCTACCTAGTTCCTACATCCTAAATCGACCCATTTCTATTATTCTGTATCTTACCACAAAGCTCATGGTTTGTTACCTTACACTCTGCTTCTTGGGCAACTACATGGCGCCTGCCGGACTCTGCCTTCTTTCTCCCTGCATTCACCTTCGTTTTCCCACCTGGCTCTATTCTGCCCTGCCATAGGCCAAAGCAGCTTTTCTATTAACCAATGGTAATAAAACATATTCACAACATACAGAGGGCAATTCTACATCAGAGATATGCTGGGAAGGGGCATTTGGGACATGGACTGTCCAGCCTTCCTCTGTTTCTTGACTTGCGGCAGTGTGAGCAGTTCATTCTTCATTCCACTGGGTGTGCCCGCCACTATTACTCCACAGGAGCAGAAAGCAATGGGGCCACTCAGTCACAGGCTGGGACTTCCAAACCCATAGGCTAAATAAGTCTTTCCCAAAGGAAATGAATGCTCTCAGGTACTTTGTTACAGTAACAGACTAACTCAATATGTAAGACAAATCCCTCTTTACCCAATAGCAAAAAAAAAAAAAAGTAATGCAGTTAAATCTCCATTTATTCATTAATTTAAAATAAAATCTCTAGATAATTTAATTTGCTAGAACAAAGAACATTTTTGTTCCTGTTTTTTTTTAATTACAATTGATGTTTTAGCTCCTATAAAGGCAACAGCTGTAAACTATAAATTCTTACCCACCAGGCATCATGAACACATTCCTTACAAGCCATAAGAGAAGCCAGTTTCTTAGGAGCGCAGAAACATCGAGCCTAAGACTTCTGACCTGGGAAGAGCATCTACATTGCCTTTCAGCATGATGCAAGATATAATATAAAAGATTCCACATAGTTTCACATTCACTAATGCCAGCTGTGGTGACTGCTGGGCCTCTGAGATGACAACGGCACAGCACAGGGTCACAGGCAGACCCCTTCTATACAGTTATAACTGCAATAACCAAGAAATAGTGGGGGAGCTAACATTTTACCTTCTGAAAAAAAAAAGGGACAATGTAGTCTAGTTATGAATAAGGTAAACCTCTTTGAAGTCCTCTGACCATCAATTAATACCCTGTAAATAATAAAAGGAGACTAATGACAATAATAAGGCACCGCATAGGTAACATGCCAATAACTAAACAGAAGTGTGCTTTCTTCTACAATCAGGAACCACTGCTTAATATTGTATCACTCTCAACTATTTGCTAAGCCACCTGCCCTGGTTACAATCTAATCATACTGTCCCCAGTGTACTTGTCTGGGCTGGATGGTCAGTCTCATGGAATCATGTGCACAGCTGGTTTAACCAGGTGAGAGGAACCTACAGGGAAGTTTTGTTTCCTCCTCCCCCACAGTAAAACTACTGAGATGAAATATCGCCTCAATAATACTCAAATGCTAAAATACTGTAATGCAAAATGATCAATGAACTCACATAGTGCAATCAAGCTGTACTTGCTGGCTCAGTAGCGGTCAGGGCACTGGGGTGGCTGGAGCTGAACTGGCCTCACTTTTACCCTTGAGCAAGGCCAGTGCTTTGGTCAACTAATGCAAAAGCTTTCAGAAGCTGTTGTTTTGGGGAATCTCTGATTAAATTCTGTATCACTATATGAGATATAGATTTTTTTACATTTGAGGTATTATATGAGTTCTCTGTACGATGGTATTTCAAAATAACTATGTGCAAATAAAGTAAAGCAAAAATATTTTAAGAACTGAAGGTTTGATTTGAGCAATTTGTACATGTTGCCTCTCAGACCAGAAGAGGTAGCTGTGAATTAAAACAGGAAGGCCGGCACTTTGGGCAGCTTCACAATCAGCCACTAGATGGCAGGCAAGAGGAACTGGGTCTACAGCAGAAACAGCTCAATTCCAAGGTAGCTATTGGCGATTTAGTGACAATGCAGTTGATTTTGATTGACCTGCTTTTATCTAGGAATGACCACCTCACCTCCATACTGGGATGCAGAGGTGTGGATTATTCTGCTCATCATATGCTGAGATTGTCACTTTAAACCGTAGAAAAATGGCACTTCCCCAAATGGGGCTGGACACACAGATCCAAGTTCACCAGCAGTCTCAGGCCAGCCTCCTGCCTTCACTCAACAGGCACAGTTTTCCAGGGCCTGGAACAGGGCTGTGCAGCCAGCTTGAGGTAGCTCCACAGATGAGTTCTAGAGGAATAACCAGACAGATTAAGAAACATGCTGGCCCTTTAAAATATGTCCTTGTATAGAGAGAGGGTTTAGTCTTCTGAGAGGTGTCTCTGAAGAGCAGATGGGATGGAAGGTGTTTGCATTCTCCGTTAGGACATTAAGAGGCAGTGTCAAAGAGTCCACGTATTTGTGCATTATCTAATGCTAACTAGAAAACACATTTTCTCCCTTAGATATTTTACTTAGATAATAATCCTCTTATTGGTGTCATAAAACAAAGTTGTTCATGCTCTAGAAACTAAAATAGCACAATCTAGCCCATAAAGCCAAATCCTCAGGAGTATAATAACCTACTTTTGTTGGTCTATGAAAATTTAGATTCATTTCTTTTGATGACCCTCATTTTTTCCTTTTATTGAAAATAGACTTTTTTCCTTACATAATCTATCCTGATTATAGTTCTTTCCCTCTGCTCCTCCCAGTTCCTTCTTCCCTCCTCCCCCATGTGGAACCACTCCCTTTCTGTCTCTCATTAGAAAACAAACTGGCTAAGGGATAGTAATAAAATAAAATAATAAACCAAAAACGATCACATTAAAGTTGGACAAAACAGAAAGAAAAGGGCCTAAGAAAAGGCACAAGAATCAGAGACGCACTCATTTGCACACTCAGGAATCCCATAGAAACACTAAGCTGGAAGCCATAATATATATGCAAAGTACTAGTAGGGTAAAAAGAGATTAAAAATATACATAAATAAAAGTAAAAAATAGTATTTTTTTTAAAAGGAAAGTCCTGACATTGTGAGGCAAAAATCTTCCAAAAATGCCAGGGTGTTTGTTTTCTGTTATCATCCACTGCTGGGCATGCAGCTTGCCCTTAAGAGGAGTTTGTATCCTAGGGAGACACTCTTGGATGAGAGTAAATTTTCATTTGCAAGTGGTTATCAATTAAAGATTGCTTCTGGGTTAGGGACTGGGTTATGTGTCCACTTCTCCTTTCAGCTATACAGCCCCACTCAGGCCCTACGCATACAGCCTCAGTCTGTGTTAATCATGTTGATGTAGGGGACTTGCTTTCTTGGTGTCTTCCATTCTTCTGGCTCTTACACTCTTTCTGCCTCCTCTTCCACAGAGTTCCCCAAGTCCTGAGGGGAGGGACTTGATAGAGACATCCCATTTAGGGCTGTGTGTTCCATGGTCTCTCACTCTCTGCATAATATCTGACTGTAGGTCTCCGTATTTGCTCCCATCTGCTGCAGGAGGAAGCTTCTCTGATGATTGGTGAGGAAGGCACTAATCTAAGAGTATAGCAGAATGTCATTTTATTGCTATGTTTTTGTTTGTTTTTAGAACTACAGCATTTAGTTTTATTCTAAGTCCCTGGGCTATTTAGTCTCAGGTTCTTGGTCACCCAAGCAGTGTCAGGTATGGGTTTCAACTTAAGGAGTATGTCTTACGTCAAATCAGATACTGGCTGGTTATTCCCACAAGCTTTGTGTCACCACTGTCCTAGTGTATCTTGCAGACAGATCAGCAGTGTAGACCAAATTTGTGGCTAGTTTGGTGTTTGCATTTCTCCTTTGGTAGAGTGCAGAGCACTTTCCTGTTCCAATGATACTAGCACGTAGGTAGGGGGAGACTCTATGTAGGCACCAGTTCAACTTCTCCATGTTCAATGAGTTGAGTAGATGCTGTCTTCAGCAGTGGGGCCTTGCCTGCGATGACACAGAGTACTCGAGTCCCCCACCTCAGCTCTCACCCTGCTGATGCCTACAGTACTGCACACCAGGGACGCCAGCTGTCAGCACCGCGTGGCCAATGCAAAGCACCAATGGCTGTCACTTCCACAGGAGCAGAAGTGTCTTCAAACAGACCCCATGCAGGTCGGGGAGGTCTCCTGGGCTCCTAGACAATTGTGCTTTATTTTTGGTACAAAGTAATAAAAATAAAATCTTACATAGATGGGGTGCATTGGGAGCTAAGAGTATAGACATCCTGTGCAGTTTTTTTAAAGTAATATTGACACTATACTAATACTTCTAATTCTTAGAAAATTATTTACCCACATTCTATTATTTGTTCACATATTTCTGTCAAAATTCTCCTGCATGGGTTTTCAGCCACCAGCCTCTTGTTACACACAGCTGTAAATCTTTTCTTCACTTGCCCCTGGAGCCTCAGCATTTTGCTGCTTCAGACAGCGCCTTAAGACATCTCCTCTTCTATGGGAGAAAGGCCAGTCTTGTAAGAGACTGACGTGATCTAGGAAAGCTTGAGGAACCACCAAGAACCATGTGGGTCGGATCAGTCAAACCCACCACTCCCTTTCCCTCCCCTATTTTATTTCTCCTCTTACCTAGTAGAGATAAAATTGGAAAACCTAGGTCCTAAATAGAGCCAAGTCCCAAGCTCCAGTCTCTGGAAGAGACCTATGTGATCATAGGCAGGTGACTCAACCTTACCGCTCCCCAATATTAGCATCTTCTAGATGGCTACGTCTCCAAGGCCCAATGTCTGAAGTGGGAGAAAATGGAACAAACACCACCAATCATGGCAATCCTGCAGTCCGAGTTTTCTGACTTTTCTAAGGGGTCCCCAGTCTGCTGTGTGACAAGCTAAAGAGGAACGGTGACTGCAGGAAAGGCAGGAGGTGAGTGCGGCTGCCATGTCTCAGTGTACTGGAGCAGGGAGCACAATGCTCACCTTCAGTTAAATAAATGTGAAAAGTGCCCCATGTGTAGGAGGCTGCTGTGGCAATTCCCTCCATCCAGTCACCAGACACAGCTACCAACCCCACCTATAAAACAAAACCACCAGACTGCCTGCTCTCCACTCCTCCTTCTAGCTATGATTTCATCATTCACTTCACAAAAAACTCAAGGCTTGTCCAGACTTACTGCTTCTGATGTCTTCCTTTTGTTCTCTTCGGAATCCATCCCACTGAGGCTTTCTACCCATGTCCCTGATGAAGCCCACAGGCTAAGCTCAGTGACCACTCAGAGTTTCTCGATGTATCTTCATCAGCATGTAACACACTGACTCTCACTATTTACCACTCTGCACCTCCATGCAGGCTTCCCCAGTCCACTCTGGCACTTTCTGCTCATTCTCTAGCCTAGAAACCCTATCTGCAGGCTCTCCCTCCTCAAATCTCTTCCCTCTCTACCCTCACTGGAAACCCTATCCCCAGGCTCTCTCTCCTCAAATCTCTTTGCTCTCTACCCTCACTAGCCGAGTCCAGCTTGAATCAGGCCTTTTATTCTATCCATATATGGTGAGTCTCAGATTCATATCTCTATCTTGACCCCTTCTTGGCTTCCAAATTCACCTGTTGGCACTCTACATGTGTGGTGGCTTGAATAAGAGTGGCCCATAGGTTATATATTTGAATCCTTAGTCACCAGGGAGTGCAACTGTTCGACAGGATTAGAAGAATTAGAAAGTGTGGCCTTGTTAGAGGAAGTGCGTCATTGGGGGTGGGCTTTGAGGTTTCAAAAGCCCATGCCAGCTCCTCCAACACCTTTCTCTGCCCATGGATCAAGATGTAGCTCTCAGCTACTGCTCCAGACCTACCTGCATGCCGCCATGCTCCCCACCATGGCAATAATGGACTAAGTCTCTGAAACTGTAAGTAAGACCCCCAACTAATGCTTTTCTTTCTAAGAGTTGCCTTGGTCATGGTATCTCTTCACAGTAGTAGAACAGTGGCTAAGACAACATGCCTATCTAACAGACAGCTCAAACTCACAAGTCCCACACTGAGCCCATGATTCTACCAAAACCTGTTCCAGCCACAACGTCCCCTTCCATTTTCCAGATGCTCAATCCAATGCTAGGAGAAATCCCACATCCCATCACCCACAGCAACCCCCTGCCGACTTTGATTATGAGAAAGCTCTTTTTATCCATGCCACTCATACCATCTACTGCAAACCACTGTTCCCTCCCATCTGTCTGTACAGCCTGATCCATAGAGCTTCTCATTGATTATTGAAGAAAAAGGGAAGAAATCAGTCATTCCTAGTGTATAATTTTTAGCTCAGGGTATCCATTTTATAAACACGCACACATGTGTGCATACACACACACAACCTTAGAACTTTTCTCTGAAACATGTACATGTTAATATTTAAGTAATTAATTAAAATGCTTTAAAACTGTTTTATGTATATGGATGTCAGACAATATAAAAACAGTTTCAAGTCAGTGACTTTATTAAACAGGTAACACCAATTTATACAGAATGAGCATTAGCTCAGAATAAGTCACTAATTATATTTGAAAATCTTCAGTTACTAGCAACAGGAAGTTTGCCTACATATTGGTAAGAATTTAGTCATATTCTTTGTCATTAATACAGAAGACAGAGACCAAATTATATGCAAATCTGAAAACCAGAAAGTTTAGACAACACAAAATCAATAGCCAGGTGCCAATCACCAGGTTGGTTACTTACACTGTGAACCCCTAAAGCTTTCCAGACTGCAAAGCTGATGACGCCGACCCCACACCAGGCATAAAGAGATCCCCAGCCCAGGGCTCGCAGAGCAAGGGATGACCCACTCTCTGGTAAGGCAGCCGTGGCCATAGTGCCCTGGAATGAACACAGAGAGCTTAGGTAAAACACTCAGTAAATGTTCTGGAAGCGTTTGCAGCGGATTACAGTTCTCCCTGTGTAACAACCTGACCTGGGAAGTCAGCCCAGCCTAAGGTCAAATGGCAGCTTTGCTACCTTCCTAAGCATGTGAGTTCTCTGACAGATGGATATTGGAATGTGTGGGGCACTATGGTCATTTATCCTTCCAGAAAAACCCGGAACATTCTATTAGGCTCACTGGCATTTTCATGAAAACAGCATTAGAGTAACTGCTAATTTGATAAGTAATGAAGGATTTACAACACTGTCTTCCACCTGGAAAGATTATTTCACTTGACTTAAGCTCTTCCTGTTTCAAAGTAGTCTGTACACTGCTTAGCCCATTCCTAGTGCAGCCTTTCCTATGTACATGCTGTGTGGTGGCAGGGGCTAGTCCCAGCATGGATGCCACTCTGCTAACCTGCTTGACCGCAGCCTAACATCAAGACCAGACTGGTGGACTCTCCCTGCTCGTTTACTGACACTTTTGGTAGATATCTCAGACCTAACTGGGTTGCTGAAATCCTTCTTTAGCCATTTTTTATTATAAACACAATAAACTCCAGTATTTTGCTCCTTTTCCACATTGTGGCAGTTTTGTTTTTTTGCAGGCTCCACAGCACCATGACTTTGAACTGGCCTCAATCCCTACCCAAAAGCAAGGACATCAACCAATATTATTTTGTTAGGATCAGTTCCTATGCTTTGTGTACTTTTTTTTTTTTTTTTAAGAAACAGATCAAATAGCCATTTACCTCCTGGGGAAAAAAAAACAGGAATTCTACACACACACACACACACACACACACACACACACACACACACACACCCTTCAAGGTCTACATAAACCCACATTTATTTTACTAAATCAAATACAAAGATAACCATATGAAAATAACTCAAGATTACATAGCAATATTCACAACAGAATCTCAAATTTTGCCTCAGATTTTTAAGAACAGGTATGCCATGTTTGTGATCAGTCACCTAGTTTGTGAGGTGAAAACATTAATTATTGTCTCCATACTTCCAAAAATGAAGATTGATCACGTTTTTTTTTCTGAGAGAAAATACCAAATGCTGTTCACACTCTCTGTTCAAAATGTTCTAGATAAAGTTGGCTGACTTTCTGCAAAAAAGATGGAACTCACCAAAAATGATGTTTTATAAGAATATTAGACACAGCTATACACATAGTCAGAATGTCTTGTATGCAGGCAAATGTGCGTGTACTGGCATGAATGCATGTATGTGTACATACATGTTTTAAAAGCTACATTTCCCTTTACTGCCATATTTTTAAATTAAAATTAAGGCTTCTATATTTGGAAGTTAAATTGACGAATCACAACAGACCGCTCTATAATCTTGAGATATGGGCACATAACAAAAGGCACGTATTTTTCATGATCAGCACTACATTTAGTCTCATAGCCATGTGATAAAACCAGTGTAAAAAGTACAGGTTTAAAAAATAATCTTGGAGGGAAGGGATAGCTTTTGGTAGCATGCCTAACGAGCAGGTCAGCCCTGGGTTCCATTCCCAGCACTTACATACGTACAAACACATCTGTCTTTCTGTCTATCTGTCCCTCATACCTCCTCTTTGTATCTCTTTGTGGTATGTGTGCATTAACAGATAAAAGAAACTCAAGGGGATAATTTTTTTTTTTACTTTAGTTTGCACTTTGCATTTTCCCCTTTCTCTTTATTCAAGAAATTACGAAGAAAAATATATGTTCTCTCAATACTATTCTTTATCAACTTTCAGCTTCCTAGTATAAGACTCGGCAATTAGAAAATAAAGCACTAAGGGAATGATTATCCCCCTGAAATAGAAAAAGCGTAGGCAGTTCTGAAATGAAAGGTTGGTCATTTGGAGGTCCTTTTGGGTTGCAATTTGAATATGTTTCCAGGGTAGAGCACAGCTTATTTAAATAAGAGTATTGCTAAGAACAGTACCATTTATTTCTTAGGGCGACAAAGAAGGAGAGTGCTATATTAGACCGATTGCTTAATCCAGCATGCCTCTGTGTCTTGCTGTTTAGTGGGAACAGCATCCGATGCCTTAGTGGCTGTGTGTGTAATGAATGAGGTCCTTGGAAGAGTGGCTAACACACAGTAAGTCTTATACTAGGAAGCTGAAAGTTGATAAAGAATAGTATTGAGAGAACATATATTTTTCTTCGTAATTTCTTGAATAAAGAGAAAGGGGAAAATGCAAAGTGCAAACTAAAGTAAAAAAAAATTATCCCCTTGAGTTTCTTTTATCTGTTAATGCACACATACCACAAAGAGTAAGCGTTCAGATGTTAGGAATTAGTATCGTGAACATGATAGAAGACCTCCAGGTAGTGACTGCACTACACAGCCTAAGGGTACTTCTTTAATGGGTGCTCAGTACGAACCCAGTAACTGTATGCTGTCAGGCAACTGTCTGGTAAGTGGGGATTTGCTAATTTCAATGTTTCCCTGCATGGGAAGCTTACATAACATTTAATCACTCTATGCAGTGTTTCTAAAGTTCTTTTATACATGAGCCCCAAAGATGTTCAATTATGTCGGCCTCATTAATATTTAACATATTAGAAATTAAAACAGAAATTTATTCTTCACTCATTTAAAAATGCCAAATCTATTATATATTGCTACAAATCAATTTTTATATTAAAATAACTATCTTTCCAACCCCCCAAAAAGCACAGAGATTGATGTTTTATGCTTTTGTCAATCTGTGTCTGCCTCCCAGTCCTGATACCATGGTTTTGCTCTGGTGTTGTTCGAGACATGGTATCCACAAATAGCCCAGGCTAGCCACAGACACTTAGTCCTTCCGCTTCAGCTCCCAAACACGGATTACAAATCTGTCTCACAACACCTGGCCAAGCATAGTATTTGATGACTTTTTTTTTAAACTGATGTCTATGGTCGAATGGAAAACATTCTGTATAAATTAGATAGGAGTTTTTATACTAAACATTGAGTTCAGTAGATTTTTTTTTCTTATGTAATCATTGAGGTAACTGTATGTTCCTTTTCTTCTGTTCCTGGGCCAGGTACATTGATTTGTCTCGGTTGTTGAGTCCACCACTGATCCCTAAGTAAACCGTTATTATGTGTTACATTCAGTACTTTATTTTTGCTGACTTATTGTTTAGGTTCAGTTTTTGCCTATATTTATAAACAAAATTGCCTCTAATTTTGCATTCTTGTAGTATCTGTCAAGTTATACAAAATGTAATAATGGGCAAGGCAATTATATATGTACATATATGATTTGAGTGCTTAAACCAAACTCTCCATTCATAAACAACAAAAAAACCCAAACTAACCACTGATTAAAAAATAATAAATCCACTGACCATTTTAGTCTTGATGGCGTCAAGAAGAGATTGTAGCTTTTGTTTTCATAATAAATAGCCTTCTTCTTAAGGTTTTAAGAGTAGTAATCAAAATCAGAAAATGTACTTGAAAGGGAGAAGACAATGATCTTCCGATGCCAGTTCTGATGTCAGAGGAGGCAGAAATGGAGGCGGCCACTTCACGGTGATGTGTTCTGCCTCCTGCAGCTCTTCTCAGTACACAGGTTTTTCTCTGAGCCATCAGTTCGCAAAAAATGACACGGAGACTTATGAAAGCTCGGCCTTAGCTTAGGCTCGGTCCTAACCCGTTCCTGTAACTTCATCGCTCTTTTACGTGGCTCGGTCCTAACTCGTTCCTATAACTTCATCGCTCTTCTATGCGGCTCGGTTACCTTTACTCTGTACTTCCCATCCTGCTTCCTCTCCATCCGGCGGATGCTCTGCCTTCTTCCTCACGAGTCCTCTCTGTCCCCAGCAGTCCTGCCTAGCTATTGGCCAGTCAGCTCTTTATTAAATCAGCCATGGAGACACATTCACACACAGTGTAAAGGACTGTTCCGCAACACCTCCCCTTTCTGCTGCAGAGCTCAGGATTGAACTCGGGGCTTTTTATGTCAGGCTGCCATCCTAGCTTGATAACCCCAGTTTTTTGTTTGTTTTTTGTTATTGTTTCTTTTGACACAGGGTCCTACCAGGTTGCCCAGGCTGGCCTCAAACTTGCAATCAAGTCCAGGCTGACTTCAAGCTTGCCTCGGCATCCCGAGCTACTATGTTTACAGGCTTATACTGCCTCTTCCTCTCACCTCAGAATGCCTACTTACACTCAGGTTCAAGTTCCAGTTAAAAAAGTTATAGATGTGAGGGGAGAAATCTATGTTGGGGACAGCTGATGCTGCAGCCAAGGGCCAGGAGTGACTTTGGAGCACTCTCAGCTGTACCGTAAGTAGATTTCCATAAAAGCAATACAAAATAATTGCACTAACAACTGTATTACAATGATGATCTTTTGGATATAATGTTTTAAATAAAGCTCACTACTTACTTCAAAAAAAAGTGTCCAGCCTAAAAAGTGGCTTTTCATATCTATAATTGATCTTTTATAAATTTTTTATATTTTTCATTGATAGCTGAAGTATAAGAACAAAACTCTAACCTCACACAGATGTGTGGTTAGAAAAAGAAGTATTTGATTAGCTTTTCTTCTTTGTAATATACCAGTACTGAACAAAAAAGCCTTCTGAAGGTTGTCACATTGAGTCCTATTAATGGACATTTTTTTTCATTTGTAACATTCAAATCACTAGTCAGCTTTGCACTTTGACGTACTAACTTACTAAATTACACAGATCTTCCAGCTGTTGATCTCATGTGCTAAACAATATTTTAAAAGCATCACTGGAATCATAACATCTCATCAGCAAAGCTGTTGATACTGAGAAGCTGTCAAGCTCATGATGGTAGTTAACGAGTCTAAGTGTTTTCACTGACAGTGCTTACTATCAGTGGCAACAAAGATTGACAACCACTCTCCTGAAGAGCCAGGCTTACTTGTGTGTTTAAGAAAACGTCTGCAAAATACCCCACTTTTGGGTAACTGACAGCCTGCCAGTTGTTCCTTCACGAAGAATATACTCCTCGGGGAAGACATGCTCATTTAGCATGTAAGGGAATTGTTTTTCTAAAGAAAAACATCTCACGTCACTGTGAAGCAGGGGTGCTTCATGCACACTTCCCACCTCCTCAAAGGAAATTTAAAAGTCGGGCACATCCAAGTCTCATTAGCGAATAAAGTTAGTAATTTTACTGCTTCAACAATAACATTTACCTATTGCTGGTTCCTTTGAATTTTGTTTAAAAGTACTGGTGAATTCCAATGAAGGACACGATGAGTGCAAGGATGGTCTTATCACCCTCAGCCATTGCTGCCATGATTATGCCAAAGGACATAGTGTCCACTTTAGTATTTACTGTCCACGGCTCTGCCCCTTCAGTGCATGTCTCTAAACACGAACAGGAAAACAGCTGTCTCAAGAACCATCGGGACTCTGGCACCACAGTGTAAAACTGTTAGACCACAAAAGGCATGTGTGATAATCCAATCCCAGAACAAAACAATCCCAGAGTAAAGCAGAGCATCAAGAGTCAATATGTAGGAGCAGATCAGATCTGACCCAATTATATTAACCCAAGGGTTAATATAACCCAAGGGTTAATATAATTATAACTGTGGTTTGGAAATCAACACAACTGTTAAACACCAATATTGATTGGGTCTTAATGATATCTTGGTGTGGGAGAATTGTCTGTATTCTGTCAATCATGTTTTAAATAAACACTGATTGGCCAGGCAGGAAGTATAGGTGGGACAACCAGACAGAAAGTAAAGGTGGGGCAATGAGAACAGGAGTATTCTGGGAAGAAGGAAGCTCTTTGCTCCAGAGTCCTGCCCAGACCACGGAAGAAGTGTGACCTGCTCCGCTGAAAAAGATACTGAGCCATGTAGCTAACATAGAAAAGAATAATGGGTTAATATAAGTTATAAGAGCTAATATGAAGCCTGAGCTAATGGGCCAATCAGTTTATCATTAATATAGACCTCTCGGTGTGATTTCTTTGGGGCTTAACGGCTGTGGGAACTGGGCAGGACAGAAACCCCAACAAGCAGGCCCTTCATGTTACAATATCTGATGCAAAATAAATTTCTTCTCTAAAAATATTGCATGATAGAGGGAGAAAATGACCCATAAGAGCCACAGAAATGATCTTATCAGCTCTATATGCCTTTGGAGTACTGAGAGGGAACTGAAAGGCATTTTACATACATTCTCTTGTCATTACAGTATCCAGAAAGCTTAAGTATGATTATTACAGACAAGTGGGAAGGGAATTGGTTTATGATTTTTCACAAAATATCTTCCATAGCACACATCAAACCAATTGCATAGTTATTTGTGTGAATATATAATTTTATTTCTGACAGCAGACACTTAAGTTCCAGAGGGATAGACATGCTGTTGACTTTTGTACCCTTTCCACCTTTAATAGTAGAGTGCCGGAAACATAAAAGATCCCAAGCACACATTTGCTGAAGTGATGAAGTAATGAATAAATCAGCCATATGGATGGGAGGGGAAAAGAGAAAACATAACAAGCAACTACAAATAAATCAGAGCATTTCCCACCGACCAGGGAAAGCAAGTGCATGACCTCACACAGCAAATGTACACTCTGGCTCAGAGAATGAGGCTCTTCTGTCTCAAGTGGGTTATAGCTATCCATCCAATGCTTTCTGAGCACCTGTGTGCCAGGAACTTTATAGGGACTGAGGCTGAGCAACACTTGGCCCTTGCGTTAAAAAAAAGAAAGAAAAAATTTTCATTCATTTTAAAGAATGCTAACATTTCAACATGTATGAAATAGACTTACTTCTTGCAGCTAGCATCAACAGCTTAAGTGACATTGTTTTTCTTTCTAAGCAGGGTCTCTGTTAGCAATAATAAATTACCAAGTCATGCTGTGAGTTGGAAAGGCAATGGATGCATTTCCAAAGTTTTATTCTGTCAATTTTAAGAAAGCTCACGAAAAACGTCAAGACTGACAAATAGTATACTTTGAAATCCATGAGGTTTTGTGGGTGTGTTTGAAAAAACAATGCGAAAGGTCACTATTTTTTTCCTATGCAGAAATAGCCATCCTTTGTTAAAAACAATAGCAATGCTGTGAACAGATTTTGGAGTCACAAACCTTATTGAACCACTCAGGGTTTTTCTTTTTAGCTAATGATAATGTTGTAACAAATCCGGCCAGCATTCCCGCTGCTGCTGCAGAACCAAGGAATATCCCACCTGCCAATAATTAGAAAAAGGTATTAAAAAAAAAGTTTAAACTAAAAATATTTGCCTAAAGGAAGTCTCAGATACTTTTATGACTGTATTCAAAATGCGAAGCATCAAGGCTAAGAAGCTCTTGAGAAAACCTGTGACCTCACGACCTCTGGTTCCCGCGGGCACTCTTAAGCACAGCTCTCCCTTCCCCTTGTCCTCCAGGACAGCAGAGCGAAGTTGCTCCACAGGAAGAAGAGATGGTGGCAATCAGAAAAGGGCAGGATACAAAGAAAATCTACAGAGAGGATGGGTAAATATAGCATGGACCGGAAACTAGAACTGCCCGCTTCTACCCAAGGAGACTTCACCCGGTGACGTATGGGCCCCACAGGCTGAGTTCGGGGTAAAGCTCAAGACAAGGACGCTCAGAGCAGAATGGCGTCGAGAACACCCCATTCCAGCGCAGAGCAACCATACCTTTAATCAGAAAGAGCCGATCGTCCGGGGACCCTGTAGTCTCTAGTGGAGAAGGCTCGCCAGGCCCTGAATCCCCGGTCTCCATGATTAAAGTCTCCTCTACCTTGTCCGTTTCTTAAGAGGACCGAGTGGTAGCGCAGGGGAGAGAGAAGAAAGGTTCCGCAGCAGCGTTCCCTGTGCACGCTGAAGACGGGTCCGGATCACCGCGGTGCCCCCTAACACTCATGAGAGAATCGAGAGAACTGCTCTCTGTGTCCCCAGCCCAGAACAGAGCAGCGTCCTACAAGGAGGCCTCCCGGGGAGCATCACTCGCCTTCTGCAAAGTGATGACTTGTTGGACTTTAGTATTTTGTTTACTTGAAAGAATACTCCGCTTCGACTCTAGGAGGCAGTGAGTGGTCGCAGATGGAGCCGGGAGCCCAATTTCCGCCTGGCGTGGATCCTGGAGATCAGTTCACCACTAAGCCATACACTATATTAAAGGGTTTGGCCCACGCTAGCATGCCACGATTCTAACAGGCAAGCCTCAGTATTTCCCCCGTTTCTTTCTGAGAAATTTCGAAATAGTTGTTACTTCAAATTTAAGTGACGTGCCCAGTCCTGGAAGAGAACCAGCCTACCAACTCCGATGGACACTCCTTCCCGAAGATCTGATTTGCCCGCCTGCAGTGGGCGCGCTGGGTTAGCTAACGACTGAAAGAATGGTACCAGCCCAGAGAGCAGAGCACAGAGGTATGCTTTCAGGGCTTGTTATCACTGGCTCCAAGGCTACCCTGGGGTTGCTGGGAGCCATAGCAGCCTGCAACCTTATCATTAACCATTGAGGGAAAGAGGCTAGTGGGAAGTAGCAAGCGTTTTCAGTCTCTCAAAGGTAGACAGGAGACTCATGACATCATCTTTTTAAATGAAGCCAGCCCATTTGCCTCGTTCTTTTTCTGGTCACTCTAGGGCATAGGACTCTTGAGGATGGAGGTGGGGAATCTATACTCATTTTGTATTCCCCTGCTCTCAGCGTATTATCTGGTCATATATAATAAATGAGTGTCAGGAGAATGAGAAAAATGAATGCATCGGGGTTTGCAGCAGTTGAATGCATCTATATAAACCTGCATTCAGAACCCAAAGCACTTCCTATCTGTGTGAACTTGGTGTTATACAGCTTCGCATTTCCTCATTCCCCGCATTTGCTAAATATGGAAACTGCACCTCAGAGGATTTCTGTGAAAACTGAATGAAGGTAGGTGTGTGTGTATTGTACATTCCTCTCAACCATTTGGAAAGCTGACACAAGTGGATCGTAAGTTCAAATCTAGCCTAGGTAACAAAACCCAATTCCTCCCCTTTTCCTTTCCTTTCTTTTTCTCTTTCTTTTTCTTCTCTCTCTCTCTCTCTCTCTCTCTCTCTCTCTCTCTCTCTCTCTCTCTCTCTCTTTGGAGGTGGGGATGTGTGTGGTGGAGTTAGCATAATAAATGTTCTAACTGCTGTTGCCATTGATTCCAGTAGTGACTTTAACATTAGCCTAGGAAAAGTTACAGTTGTCCAGTTTCTCCCACTGGAGATTATATCTCTGAAAGTCTGGGGCAGCATGAAATTCTGGGTTGAGTCACATTGCTCTGTTTCTGTATGGGTGAGATCACATAAAGTGTGTTTGACTTTTGGGTTCCTTACAAGCCCAGTTTCAAAGTCTGGGGTGGCCTGTTAAGAGCGAGCAAATGCTGTGCTAACTTGTTCAAATACGTGAGGACTTAACACTTTTTCTTTCCTGTCATATGACAGTGACCATAGCTGTTGCATATTGGGTGCTTCGCATATGACCTTGCTTTATAGTTATGAAACTCTGTTCAGAGGCGGTAGAGCCTTTGAACTGTGAGGCCTTCTGGGGAGCCCACGTGTCACTGAGAGGCATGTCCAATAGATCCAGCTTTGGCTAATCAAGAAGGACTGTGGGATCACAGCCTCTTCTGTCCTTATTCCCTTTAAGACAGCATACAGGTGAGTTCCAGAGCAGCCTGGTCTACATAGCAGGTTCCAGGCTAGCTAGGGCTACACAGAAAGACCCTGTCTCAAAAAAAAAAGAGTGGTTTTGTTCTGTTACCTGTTTTCATCATGATGTGGCTGAGAAAGGACCCTTGCCCACAGCTGTGTTTCTTGTTCATTTGCATGTTTTGCATGGGTGGGATGGAATCCTCCTTATCTGTGCCAACAGATTATGACTGGCGCCCCCAAAACTGAGCAATATGAATGACCTCAGGTGTTTTGTTGTGGTGATGGGAAACTGTCTAATGAAGTACCGCACTGCACGTGGTACTTCGAATGCATTTAATCCTCTCTATAAACCCCGAAAGAATAACACACTCGAGTGCACACAGCTGTTGAGGGGAGCCTGGTTTTAAGGCAGGGGCTTACCGTGCTCTTCACCTGAGCATAATCACTGGCATTCTCTAGAAAGGCTTGGCGATCACAAACTACTGGCCCCATCCCAGAGTTCCTGAGCTGGTAAGGCCTAGAAACTTGCATGTCTACAAGTGGAGAGAGAGCCCGTCATGATTTTCATTTTTTTTTGCTGTGTCCCACCAAAAGCACAAATGAATTTTAAGGATTATATTACTGTTTACCATAAAGACTAGAATGTTGTTGTGGAATATGACTTTAACTATGTAAAGATGTATTACATTTGTTTATGTTGTGACTAACTATGTAGAGGAGTGTTACATTTGTTCATGCTGCATTGTTTAATGATGTAAAGATGTGTTGCCTTGCCTGTCTAAGGCACCTGATTGGTCTAATAAAAAGATGAACGGCCAATAGCTAGGCAGGAGAGAGATAGGTGGAGTGGGTAGGCAGAGAGAATAAGTAGGAGAAGGAATCTAGCCTCTGCAGGAGAGGGTGGGAGAAAGAGAGGGAGACACCCAGAGCTAGCCACCCAGGCAGCTGCCTGTCAGCCAAAGCTGGAGTAGGACATACAGAATGAAAGGTAAAAAATCCTGAAGCAAAACGTAGGTGGAGAGAAACAGGTTAGAGTAAGTTATAAGGAGTGGGATGAACGTAAGATACGGCTGAGCTCTCATGATTGATAATAAGTCTTAGGGCCTTGATTTGAGAGCTGGTTGGTGGTCTAAGAAAGCCAGCCACAGGAGACGATATTTAAATCTGGGGAACTTGCAGTGTCCTGTGCCCAGCGCCTGTCTCATTGTGTGAGTGCCTTCAAACCCAGTGTGACCCCAGTCTGGTTTTATAATGGCACTGGCACTGGGGCTGGCTCTGTGACAGCCTTTGAAGATCAAGGGCAGGAATTCCTGGCTCTGTGGCTGGGACCACATTCCAAGCATCCCCGTGAGGACACTGAAGGGAAACATTTCTTGAAGATTGTGTTGTCCAAGGTCTTCAGTGTCCACGGTGCACACCATCGGGAACGTCGTGTGCAAGCCGATGGGCCGGCTTTATGAATTTTTAGATTTATTTTTGTTTTCATTTGATGTATGTACCTGTGCAAGTATATGCTCTGTGTATTGTGTACGTATGTGTGTATGTGTAGGAGGTGTTCAAGGAGGCCTGAGGAGGGTGTGGATCCCTTGGTGCTGGAGTCACAGGTGGTTGTGGGGCACCGTACGTGGGTGCTGGGACCAAATGGGTGCTCTGAAAAGCAGCACGTGCTCTTAGCCCCTGAGCCACTCTAACCTCCTGCTTTAAGGGATGTCAGCATCCCACTTTGACTTGCCTCTGTGGGAAGGCAGGAGACAGGCTTCATATAGGCGATTCGCAAGCCTCCAGCAGTCTCTCGTCAGATAGGAGGCTTTCCCTCTACACAGCAAGACAACATTTCCCTGAGGGGGATGCAGGGGTGAGTCAAAGGGCCTTGGTGCACCCTGAAATGCCAGTGTAACTGTTAGCTCAACGGGTACATGATTCCCTTTTAGAAGCTTGCAGTGAGATGGCCTGCTGGAGAAGGTGCTGGAAAAGGGAGTTTATCCCATGGAGACACTCTGGTTACCCTGGTGTTTGGTTGAGTCAGCTAAAAGTCCACACCAACAGTGAATCTGCAGGCTCTACTTCAAATTTCAATAGCTAAAAACCTATTGGCATCACTGTTCCTGGAATTTTGGAAGCCTTAGCTGTAGCTAGTTTCACACACCAAAGAACTTCTTTTCTTTCTAATCATCAATTTTTTTAAAGATATTTATTTGGAGTTTCAGACATTTCGTGTATAAAGTCTGAGGCAGAATTATTTTTAAAATCCAGTAAGGGTCATGTATTGGTCACAACAGTTTTAATGCTGCTTGATGTGAAATTGTTGTCACAACTCTGGGGCAGAGGTCTCTACAAGCCATTGCCTAATTAAGGGCACACATAGAGAAAGAAAGTCCTGCTGGATTTGAGTCCCTGAGTTTCCTGTGAAGGAACGGGGAAGTGAGTTTTCTATCTGTAATACTCGGCTTTGTACACTGGTAAAACACTGACCAAAGCAACATGTTCGTGTATTTACATAACGTTGGGAAACATTGTATCAAGGGACATGCATTGATTTAGAGAGAGGGAACATTAAAGAAGACATATACTTTTAAAAAGGTACTACCTTGTATAAAAGACAAATTTTCTGGTTTAAATATAGGCTTCCAGGCTAGCTTATCAAACCGGATCATGCTAACAACATTCTTGGAAAGCAAGGAACTGGAAGCAGTGTGTCATGAGGAGGAAGCCTAGGCTAGCTGCTGAGCCCATGTGGTCCTCGCCTCCTCCCATTCAGGGTTCTTAGATTCTTCCCCGAATCTGCACCAGCTCCCCAGGGATGTGCCTACCTTGCAGTACACTACCACAATCAATACACTGCAATAGCAACAGTAAGTACGCCTTAATCCCCCAGAGTGAGCCGAAGCCCGGGCTCATTATTCACTTCCGGTATCTCGGTGCTTAGCTTTCAGAATCCCATTCTGTAACTCTCCCAGGCTTAGTAATCTGTCTGCTTCATCATGGGCAATGCAAGTTGCCATAGCAGAGTCTTGCTTTTCACTTTTCTTTACTGCAGAGTGTGTCTTTCCTGACTCTTCCTGTGAGATCAGTTAAACTGTGACTCTTAATGATCATCCAGGAATCCTCTTGACAACTCTCATATTTCATAATTCACCAGATATTTTCCTACAAAAGAGTGATACATACCATTTCCTCCAGCTGCTTGCCTTTCTCTTCTGAGGATCTGCTATACAGAATTATCTTCCAAGCCACACTGCCACCATCTTCAGGAGTTCTACCGAACCTGATTTCAAAAGATCATCACAGCTGGGCATGTGGGCTATTTTCATCCCCTCATAGAAGGAGGGAGGAAGCAGAGGCCATTAAATCCTCCCTGAGTATCCAGGCATCCCTCCAACCAGTTGTATGCAATTTTCCCCTAGTTACGTGTGGTCTTGGGGGAGGAGATAGAGGATGTAGATGGGGAAGGATGAGGGGGCAGGGTTTCATTTATGCAGCCCTGGGGAAGCCACCAGCCTTACTATGTGGCTATTTTAAGGTCATCTGTGCTCCTGCCCATAACCACTTACCCGTTACTCTGTAATAAGCCTGCCCAATAAACTCACTGGTGTGCAGGGTGAACTCTGGTACAGTCAGACATACTTGCTGTTAAAATCTATGATATCAACCACTGTGTCACTAAGCAGTTATTATGTGTATTTTATTTATATTAATTTTATGTCCTAACATGATATAATAGAGATTATAAACTACATAAGATACCTGGAATCCTAACACTTGGGATGTAGAGGCAGGAGGATCAGAAGTTCAAGGTCATCTTTGGCTGCATAGTGAGTTCAAAGTCAGCTTGGACTACATAAAACCTTGTGTCAAAACAAAACAAAGTAAGCTTCAGTCTCATGTGTGACAGATGACAACACTGTCGACATTGGCATTGCTTTTCCTGTTTACAGCATGTGTTTTCCACACATCCTTTATGGTCCTAGGTGCTGGGTTTGCTCTGAAGTGCAGAAACTCAGAACTTTTCTTGTTGAACTTCACAAAGCCAAGCTTTAGCTTTCTAAGTAGTATGGCTTCCCTAGACCTGCCTTTGTTGTTGATATTGATTTTAATTGAAAGTCTTGTACTTTGTACCTCCATAAGTAAAGGGTGGTTTACTCCTAGCTTACAAAATGTGCTTCAATGCTAACTTCAACTACCAGCCGTGAGTCTACGCAAGGCCAGGAGATGGGGACTCATAGGCACTGAACCTGGGCTGTGCGTCCTTAGAATGCAGAGGGCACAGTAGGAGGAGAGGCTGGTTCCTGGAAGTAGGTGCAGCAACTTGGATCTGCGCCAAATACCTAGAAGCAAGTAGGGCTTCTCCTAGGGGGTAAATCTCATGCTAGAGGGTCAAAGCAAGAGAAACTGTCAGTCAAAGTGCTCTTTTTGTGAGATGAAATAAGATTTCTATATAAATAATGTGGTGATTTGAAAAAAAAATGGCCCCAAAGGGAGTGGCACTATTAAGAGGTATGGCTTTATTGGAGTAGATGTGGTCTTGTTGGAGGAAGTGTGTCACTGTGGAGGCGGGCTTTAAGGGTTCATACATGCTCAAGCCATGCCCAGTGAGACAGTGCACTTCCTGTAGCCTTCTGCTCAAGATGTATCCAGCACCATGTCTGCCTGAATACATGTCTGCCATGGTCCCCACCATGATGATGATAATGGACTGAATTTCTGAACTCTAAGCAGCCATCTCAATTATATATTTCCTTTATTAGAGTTGCCATGGTCATGGTATCTCTTTACAGCAACAGAAACCCTAACTAAGACAGATAATGTGGTATCATGGATCCCAGTGCAGGGGAGAGAGTTCAGAATCCAAGCAGGACCACTGGGGTCACATTGGTTCATAGGTAACAGGTCCCAACCCCTAGGTTGGTAACTCTAGGTATTTGCAAGAGTTAAGATAATTGAACGACACAAATATAGTTACAATAGCAAACTAACCACAAAGAACTTGGTTCTAAAACCCAGTTATCAGACTTAGAGAGTGGGGACAGAGTTAACAGACACTGACACTGGGTTCAAGGCCCATGGGAAGCCACATGGGAAGCACATGCTGATGAAGGCCAGGATGAACTGGGTCAGCCTGACAAGAGTGGAGGACACAGGAGACAGAGGGGACAGGCAGGGCCTTTACCTGCACAACCAGCCACTTGTTTATCTGCATGACAGGGAAGGGCATATGTGGGCCTGAAATCCAGCTTACATTCTGTTCACCAAGCCCTGTGCTCCGGAGCCAGGGTACTCGCGGAGAAGGAACACCTTTTCCAGTTCACAAGACAGTAACTCTTAGGCCAGTATTGGTTTTGGGAAGTGGTACATGTGTATTCTCAGGCTAGAAGCTTATTATAAAGTCAACTGTTGGAGTTTGTCATTGTGTCCTGTACCTCAAATGTATTTTCTCTGTCTCTCTGTCTCTGTGTGTGTGTCTCTGTCTCTCTCTCCTCCCCTCTCCCCCCTGCCAGATTCTGCAGTGTCTGTGCTAGAGGCTCAGAAGCAAATGTTGAGTTAAAGAACAACTTTATCATTAGGTCTTAATGGTTTGTACACAATGTCTTTTCTCAAACTACTTGAATTTTTATTATTGGGATGGGGGACATAGGGTAGCCTTTGGAAAGTTTTTCTAAATAATGTTGGGTCACCCAGTCTTCCCCTCTGCATCCCCAGAGAAGTGTCTACAGTTACCTTCCACTGGGGCTGCCTGTTCCCAGTCTGGCAGTGCTTTGTTGCATCTGGGCTCCTTTGATTTACTCTCGCTGTGGAGTGATACCCTCTGAGAATATGATGATACAGCCTCCCAGAATATTTCAGTCCACAGTAAATTACATGCCAGCTAGACACTGGTGTTTTATGTAGGTCAACTGTGCAGGGCCCAATGCCCTTTTTTTTTTTTTAAAAAAAAAAACGTTTAAAGTGTTTGATGGATTCATTGCTGAGTGCACTATAAATAAATGCAACCTCAAATTCCAGACAGTGAAAATGATGTGTGAGGGGGCTGCATTAGAGCTAGCTCTGTGAACAATGACCCTTTCAAGGTGACAGAAAAAAAAACCTGGATAGGTTGTTGGGAATTCAAGGTCAAATCCCCAGCCCTGCCAGAGATCAGGGATCAGCCTGCCTCCATATCTCTCAGTATAGGCTCTATTTTCCTCCTCTGTCATTTGGGGGAAATCACATAGCTGACAACTCTCTCCAAGTATCCTTTGGTGTCATGCCAACTCCTGAAGCTGCCATGCGTTACCTGGACACACACACACTCACCTATTTCTCTCTCCACCTCACAGTGTTTCATAATCAAATACGTTTGACAAACAAAAGCTAACATATTTCTTACCCAGAGTTTCTCAAAACCTTTAGGAGGAGGGTATAGGAAACACAATGATCTCATTAGACCACAGAAACCTTTGTTCAGGGGCATCTCATAGCCTTATGTATCCTTGTGTGTAGTCCTGGGAAATATAAAACTAGTTGGTGGGGCTCTATGACAGAGAGAGAGAGAGAGAGAGAGAGAGAGAGAGAGAGAGAGAGAGAGAGACTACTTCTCTTCCTCTTGTAGCTTCTGTCACATCTAATATTCAGAGATGTCATCATTCTGCAATTTTTTTCTAGTCCAAAAAGGTGGTGGGAATAGCAAAGGCCAAATTTCATGAGGGGCAAGAGACTGTCCTTCTAACTTAAAACAAAAATACTGTCTCTCTTTCCCATATCCAGTCAGTGAGATTTTAGTTTAGAGCCATTCAGATTCTAAGAAAAGACAAAGTTTTATAGGGGGATGGGCAGGCAAAATAATCTACTTCATTCCGATCAATTAGGAACAAAAATGCAGTCCCCAAAGCACGTTCTAAATAGTGGCATTGAGAAACCAAAATAGACTAACACACGGTAGAATTAGACGCCCTATTTCAAGCCCTGCTGTATGTTTATCCTTATTTGGCTGCTCCTTCCAGAGTTGCATGACTATGGTAATGAGAATGACCTTGGATCCTGCAGCTGATCATCTCAAATCCAGGAAAGATTGAGCTTCAGTTGCTTTCATTACAAATGTAGCCACAGGGCCAGCATGCTTTGGGAATGCCTTCTACCTTGTACCTCTCCTGAATTCACCATGCGGTCTGCTGAGATGTGAGCAATGCACCATGGGAAACCTAACCACACCCTCAGCCTCAGAGGAAAACAACCAGAGGCAGCCTCAGTTACAGAGGTCCATTACAGAGGGCTGCGGGTCTCATCACACACAACTCACTTGCCCTGGACAAAGCAAATTGATCAGAGTCACCTCCAGACCCAGCAACTTCATCCAATGGCAACTACATGCTTTGGTGATCCATTAGATCTCTAATGCAGTGTCTTGGCTGTGCCTTCTGTCCTGCAGGTCTATCTGTTCATCTCCCCCTGAATACTTCGGTAGTTGTCCTCTGTGGGCTTCTGCCCAGATCCGCTTGCTCCTCTCCATTGGGGTGGTCTGAATAGGTGTGACCCCTATAGGCTCCTGTATTTGAAAGCTTGGCACTATGAGAAGGTGTGGCCTTGTGGAAGGAAGTGTGCCACTGTGAGGGCAGGCTTTGAGGTCTCATATGTGTTAGCTACGCCCAGGGTAGCTCACAGTCCCCCTTTGTTGCCTGCGAGTCAAGATGTAGAACTCTCAGCTCCGTCTCCAGTGCCGTGTCTGCCTGCATGCCGCCATGCTTTCCTGCCATGGACTACACCTTTGAAACTGTAAGCCAGCCCTGATGAAATTGTTTTCATTTTTAAGAGCTGCCATGGTCATGGTGTTTCTTCTTCACAGCAATAAACCATAACGAAGACATTTGGCTTCCAAACTTGCTATCAGTCTTCTCCAGAAATCTCACTGGCCCTCAGGCAATCTTTGCTAGAATGGGGAGACAAACCCTTCCTCGTGTAAATCACTTGCATACCCACACCGAGTAGGCCCAGGGAAGTAGGCAGCTAACACGTCAGCCATGCCACCTGCCTCCCCCATCACACATCCTGTGGAAGCCAAGGTCCTCGCGAGGCCATTAATGGCTGGCTGTCATTTCTCATATTACTGTGGTTAGTTTGGATGCCACTGCTGCGTCCCCCACATCCAGTCCTGTAACATGAGGGCCTGGCTGGTTTCTGTCCTTCCACCAGGTCCCACAGTCATTAGGTCGCAAAGGAAAATCACACGGAGAGTCTACATTAAATATAAACTGATTGGCCCATTGGCTCAAGCTTCTTATTAGCTCTTATAACTTATATTAATATATTATATTATGTTAGCCACATGTTTTGGTACCTTTTTCAGCAGGGCAGGTCACATCCTGCTTCTTCCGTGGTCTGAGCAGGACTGGGAAAGAACTTCCCTCTTCCCAGAATACTCCTGTTCTCACTGCCCCACCTCTTCCTGTCTGGTTTTCCTGCCTATACTTCCTGCCTGGCTAATGGCCAATCAGCACTTATTTAAAACATGATTGACAGAATACAGACAATTCTCCCACACCACAGTCCTTTGGGAATTCCATTCCCAGAGTCAGATCTAGGTCTTTATTTGGCCCTGTGCACCCTGCCCTACTCCCGGCACAGTACCCAGGATGGACCATGTGATGGATGGGTCTGGCAACACCGATGTGCAGTGGAGTCTGCTCTTCATGTCGTAGGCCCTCCTTGCCAACTTTCTTAGCACTATTAATAAGGCTGCCTTTGAAGCTAGAAAGCACCTGAGTTCAAAGGATTAACTACAAGTCATGGAAGGCGACACTTGAGACCATACCACAGTCTCTCTCCCCAGTCATGGCCATTTCAACATGCTATAGGCAGCTGGCACCTAGCAAACTGACACTGGATCAGAACCACATGTAACTAAATGAGTTCAAGTGTATCTGACAGCAAGGCACACATGGTATTTCAAACCAGTGGAGGACATTTTAATTGGGCAGTTGTCTAATTATCTTGGGAAAATTTTGATTGTATCTTATGGGACAAGGAAACCATAAAATAAAGGAAAGAAAACAAGGTGGAATACACCCTTGAACTGGGGAAATTTTCCAAGCATTAACACAAATAAATAATCTAATTTGGTGATATACAAATTTGGAAAGATCTTGCTGGCAGATAGAATTTGAGATCTTCTTCTATAGTTCTCCCCCTTTGAGTTTGGAGTGGCAAGTTCTGGCCATGGGACACAGCCTGGATCAGCTGGTGTTGTCTCTTCTCTCCTCCTGGATCACAGACATGACGGCTAATACTATAGCAGCCATTTGTTGCCTTTAAGCTGGATGCCAAGAGCAGGCAGGGATGTGAACCTCCACGTTGTCAGCTTGGTGACTCAGCCTGGCAGCAGCCTCTCCATTGGATATTTATTGTGTGAGAAAATAAGTCCCTCATTTCAGACAGTAGAGTTGGGCTTTCTGTTGCTTGGCATCAGATCCCTTCCCCCCTAATCCAATCTTGAAGGAAAACACAAAGAGCAGAAAAAATGCTTGCAATGTTAAACACAAAAATTAATTTCCTGCAAATACGAAAGCTTCTATAAATAACAGGATAGAGACAGTCTAACCTTAAAGGAGCAAAGGGTATGAATAGGAATGTTAAAAAAAAATAAGTAACTCAAACAGTAAGTTCAGTAAACCTCAGCTTTACTAGTTATTAGAAAAAAATGCAAGTTAGAGCAATACTTTAATGGCTTTGCCACCAACTAGCACTGCAAACCCAGGAGAACTATACTATCTTCCAGAAATCAACCTGACAAAAATGGATCGAAAGTTTGGTAATGGCCACCCCCTTTTGTTGAAACATGGTCCAAGAATGGAGTCGTGTGAGGAAAGTTCTGTGTGCTTGTGAGAAAACTCCAAGAAAACCAGACGTGGTTTGTGACCTCAGTTTCTTCAGAAGACAGAATTGTTCTTGGAATGTGTGTCTGTGCTCCCCTGCCCCAGGTGCAGCAGATAGGAATGAATTTACTTCAGATCTGGCTGTTGTGGAAAAACATGTTTTTGCCACATGGCGTTTTTCCTTGTGATTGTGTACAGCATGAACTCAAGAGAACTTTGCTCATGAAAAGGTGACTTTTCTTAACCCTTAGAGTACAAGTTGTCTGGTACTCTGAATAAAGTTGGGTGTTGCATGAGGCATCGATTTAGGCTCCATTTTCCCAGGTTCCGCCGTCTTTAGAGGAATGATTACCCTTTGGGAATCTGTATGGAGTAATAGTTGATGAACTGCAAAAAAATTTGCTCTGAGAATATCTGCAGAAGTGCTGTGGATAATAACAAAATAGTGGGGGATGTGGGCAAAGAGAGCTTTGGTTAAATGGGTTACAGAGCTGCCCCAAGTGCCCTAAACACACAGCTTTTAGTCTGCAGCCAGGGTATATTTGTCAGTACCCAATGATGTTCATTATTCATTATTAAGTGAATGGAAGATTGGCAGACATCAGTAAGGATATTTTCATTATTGAGTTCACATATTTATGTGTGTCATAAATAGCATGGAAGAAAATGTGTTAATACCTTCCACATTATTCCTGGGCTTGGCTCATATTTCCTGTTTATTACCTATATATAAACATGGGTTATTTATGACTCTTTGGGCAAAAGTACTCAAAATTGAGCCTGTCAAATCTAAGTTCAATCCTTCAGTTTGACATGGTGGAAGGAGAAAACTCTCACAAGTTTTCGCTGATGGCCACATGTGCACCGTAGCACGTGTGCACACACACATGCACAACACACACACACACAAATGAATGTGATAACAAAAGCTTTAAAAGATGTAATATTTTAAAGCTGGGGATAGCGTCACACCCCTAAACTAACAGAACTTGAAAAGGTAAAGCAGGAGGAATATGAGTTTGAGGCCAGTCTTGTCTACAGAGTGAGATCCAGGCCAGTTAGTTCCACACACAGAGAGACTCTCATTAAGAACAACAGGACATGGATTACTTTTAAATCAGGAAAAACACTCTAAAAATAGCTCTTGGCAACCACAGGGAGATAGGAGAATTGATGGTTTTAGTGTGTCTGGTTGAGATAAAGTGAGGTGTTTGGCCCACAATAAGGATACGAGAATATCCCAAGAGGCTCCTGCAGGTTCCTCCCAGGTGTAGTTAATACAGCATGCACAGTCGGCTTCCCCGTCAGCTTCTGCCCGAAGCGCTCTGTCCTGGACAGTGGACGGTGCTGTGTGCTGTCTATCTGAGGCCCAGTCCTGCTTTCAAGGCGCTCTGCATTTCTTCGTCATGACCTAGAGCAAGTAATTTAAGATTGAACTCTCCAGGAGTAATTTTATTTCTTTTATTTCCAAGCTTGGGCTAGGGGCCATGAGCCTATATATCTCTCCATAGCCCTGTAACTCTGACAGAGGAGTAAGTATTGGACTCTTCTGGACAGGTAATGAGTACTTTGTCTCAAGAGCAGAATAGGCAGATGAATTTTTTCCACAGCTTGCTTCTGCCAACCCCTGTGCTGACCTACTGTTTTCCAAACTACCATTTTTCTAATGCATCAAGCCAGGAGCAGGGATTGCATCTCGGTTACTGGATGCTGCCTTCCACACAATACTGAAAATGACTGTTTCCCTAAGGAAGTCATCAGGGGGACCTTTCAGAAACAAGACATGCCAGCTGCAATTTCTCCAGGGTTCCTTTTTGTTTTTAATGAAGGAGAGTATTTTATTAAACTAAGAGCAGGACTAACAGGGAAGTAGGTTGCAGGGGGGAAATAGTGAAATTTATTATAATTACATCTATCACCCAGGGGCCCATCAGAAAGTGCAAAACCCCTCAGCTAAGTTAGCAAGGGACCCTTTACAGTGTCTTTGACAGGGTTCAGGGAACCCAGGAGGCTCATGAGAACATCCAGAAGCTCTCAACTGTAGGGGGGTGTGAGTGAGTGGGACCTGAAGGAAACCAGCCAGGGATGAGACTGAATAGTGACGCCACATTGTGTCCCTGCTGGAGCTGATGCCACAAAGGATGGCATCACCCCCAGAGTAGGAGCAAGAGCATAAAAGGAGCAAGGGGAAAACTCTACCTCAAGTCCTCTGACCACCACCGCTGCTCTCTCATTGGCCGAATCCTAGCAGGAAGGAACAAAGAGGGATCTCATGAGGGCTTGTAGGGAAAGAAAGAAAGGCAGAGAAGGGAATGGACAGACAGGATTCAAGAGGATTTTCTTCCCCACTCAAGGTGACATTTCAAATACAGGGTTGCCATTGTCCCCCCGTGTTTTCTCCAGGTTCATCTATATGGTGTAGGAGGTCCTTCTGTATTTGTGTTGCTTTCATTGGTGAATAAAGAAACTGCCTTGGCCTTTTGATAGGGCAGAAATCAGGTAGGCAGAGTAGACAGAACGGAATGCAGGCAGATGCCATGAAACTCCTGTCTGAGACTGACACTGGTTAGGAATCTTTCCTGGTAAGCCATGACCTCATGGTGACATACAGATTATTCGAAATGGGTTAAATCAAGATGTGAGAGTTAGCCAAGAAGAGGCTAGAGCTTATGGGCCAGGCAGTGTTTAAATGAATACAGTTTCTGTGTAATCATTTCGGGGGTTAAGCTAGCTAGGTGCCAGGAATGTGGCCCTTTTGCCTCTTTACTACAGCTATGTAGGGTGTAAGAATTCAGAATTTTCAAGAGCTACAGAAAAGGCCCTAGAGAATCCCAGAGAAACACACTGTTATACTGAACATTTGTACCTCTCCAAATTTAGCCATTAAAGCCCTTACCTCCAATATGATGGTACGGGGACGAGAGCTTTGGAAGGTGATCAGTTTAGCTGAGATCGCGAGAGTGGGGCCCTTGGAAAGGGATTTCCCTTGTGGGAATACACACCAGACAACTGTCCCCTCCTTCACCGGGAGGAGACAGACATGCACTAGAAGTGGCCATTTGCAACCCAGGAAGGGAGCTCTCACGAGGACCAAACCATGTCAGGCCTCTATCCTCTTGAATCACGAGAAATAAATTTCTGTTAAGCCAGTCTGTGATATTTCATTATGACAGCCCGAGCTGATGGATACATAAGATGGTATTGCTGAAGATGGTAGCAGTTACTATTGATTGAGCACGGGTTGGGGCCAGTCATAGTGTCCAGTGATTACCTGCATGGGCTCCTTCAACCCCAGCACTTGCCACATAGGTATTGCTCCCCCCCTTTGATGTAAGCGGGCACTGTTGTCTAAGGAATCACTTATCCATTCCCCCAAGTCTTGAAGCCATCCAGGTAAAGGTACAATCATTAGAGGAAATGGTCTGGAAATGGCAGCTACAAGTAGATGAGGTGGATGATGTTCTGGAGTTATCTTCAGGTCTCTTGAGGAAGAAACAAGCTGAGGTCCCGGGAACGGGGAGCGACAGTAACTGGCAGTTACAGATCCAGGGCATGTGGCTCTTGCTTTCCTCCCGTGTTGGTCTTCCTGGAGCTGACATTCTTCCTCAGCATCACCCATGTTGGTCTTCCTGGAGCTGGCATTCTTCCTCAGCATCACCCATGTTGGTCTTCCTGGAGCTGGCATTCTTCCTCAGCATCACCCATGTTGGTCTTCCTGGAGCTGGCCTTCTTCCTCAGCATCACCTTGTTTTAACTGACAAACAAAAATTCTATGTATGTATGGTGAGCAATGGGATGTTTTGAAGTATTAGTGTGTACTGTGATGAGGCTGAATTGAGCTATTTAATACACCGTTCATATTCATATTCATACCTTGTTGTGGTGAGGAGCATTAAAATTTACTCTCTGAAGAGTTTTCAGGTATACAGCACCTTGGTCTTAGCGGTGGTCACACGGACTAGCTCTCTTGCACCTGTTCTTCTCGGGTAAATACGATTTTCTTTCCTTTGACCAGCATCTCCCCGAGTCTTCTCTGCCCCTGCATTCTGCTGGAAACCATTCTTCTGTCTGACGTCAACTTTTCAGCTTCCACATGTGAGGTCATTTGCTGTTTGTCCTTTTGTCTTTTTGTTTTTGAGGCAGGGTCTCTAAATGTAACCTTAGCTGAGCCTGGAACTCACTACGTAGACTGGATTTAAGGTGTGTGCCCCCATGTCTGACCACATTTGTCTTTCTGTGTCTGACTTGTTTTATATAATGTCACCCAAGGATATCCAAGTGCTATGAAGAACCAAATTTCTGCCATTTTCAAGGCCAAATAGTATGCTATTGTGCATATTATACCACTACAGGAAAGCATTTATCTTTTGATGGACACTTAGGTTCATTTTGTGTGTTAGCTATTATGTCTAGGGCCACAATGAACATGAGAGTGCAGATGTCTTTTAATATCTATTTTATCTTTTAATATCCTTCCTTTACATATATTCTTAGCAGCAGGCTTTCTGGATCATATGCTAGTTCTGTGTTTAATTTTTTTCTGAGAAACCTCCATGATGTTTTCCAATGACTGTGTTAGGAAGACCTGGGACATATGCAATCTCAGAACGAGAGTCTCATTAAAAATCAGCTGTCTGGACAATATTTTGACTTCTTGGAGAAGACAACCCAGGCTGTTGGAGGGTGGTGAAGTAGTTCCCTCCAGGGATGGACAGTATTTCTGACTCTGTAAGAGTTTAGAATTAGAGGTGAGGCTGTGAAAGTCCTAAATGTTCATACTTTTATGTAAAGTTCAAAAAGACACTCATGGGTCTGGAGAGATTGCTCAGTGGTTAAGAGCACTGACTACCCTCCTGGAGTACCTGGGTTCAATTCCCAGCACCCACATGGCAGCTCAGAACTGTAACTCCAGCTCCAGGGGAATCCAACACTCATGGCAAAACACCAAGGCACATAATATAAAAAATAAGTAAATTTAAAAAAAAAGAAACTTGCAATTACTGAGACAATCTAAGTGTACTTGGATTTTATGCATTTTTAATAAAGAATTGGAGACATTAGAACAAAGACAGTGCCGGGGAGGTTGCTCAGCCAATAAAGTGTTTGCCACACAAGGGTGGGAACCTGAGTTGCATCCTTAGCAAAGCTCCTCTGGAGCATGCGCCTGTCATCCCTGTCATCCCAGTTCTGGGAAGGCATGGACTGAAGAGTATGGGGACGGTGGCAAGACAAAGATGTGTGTGATGACTTGTTGGCCAGCCAACCTAGATGAGTCAGTGAGCTCTAGTTTCAGTGAGAGACCCCAACTCAAAAATTAAGGTGGAGAGACTGAGGAAGACACCCAGCATTGACCTCTGGCATCCAGACCCATGTATACACACCACACAGACACACACACACACACACACACACACACACACACACACAGAGAGAGAGAGAGAGAGAGAGAGAGAGAGAGAGAGAGAGAGAGAGAGAACACAAAGACAGTTCACTTTGTGATTCCACTTAAAAGGTGTAATTAAGTAATTGATTTTAGATAGGATTTTAAATTAAATTTAAAATTTAGTTGAATTTATAAACAGTATTGGGATGTTTAAGTGAACTGAGATTCAGTATTGTTTAGTGGGTTTATTACTGATGCATGAGAGCTTGGAATGATTCTGCTTCTTAGGACAGGCATTTTCCATAGTTCAAAGTAAAATGGAATGTATTAAATTCATAACTATAGCTTAACATTGTCAAGGAGGTTTTAATTAACTGCAGCATAAATGGGAGTGATTGTTCAAGGGAGTTTAGTCTGCTCAACTTGACATCACCAGTCATCGATGAAAAGAAACTAAATTTAGTTATTCTTGCTTTACTGCACCTTTAAGTTAAGAGTTATGACTCAGATGCACTAAAGGAGTCACTGCAGGTTTTAAATATTCCATGCTCTGGACTGTGGTTGTGGCTTGGTGGTAGAATGCTTGCCTAACATGTATGAAGTCTTCTGTTGGGTCCCCAACACTGCAAAAATATCAATAAAAAATAAAATTTGGCAGAGTGCTTGCCTAGTATACATAAAGCCCTGGGCTTCATCCCCAGCACTGCACAGACAGGGCATGATGGAACATATCTGTAATCCCAGTTCTGGGGGAGTTACAGTCTGGGCTTTTCATAAAAGAATGAACATTTAAGACTTCCTCAGCCCCACCTTTAATTCTAAACTCTTACAGAGCTAGAAATACTGTACAACCCTGGAGGTAAACAACTTTATTACCCTCCAACAACCTGGGTTGTCTTCTTCTCCAAGAAGTCAAGGGGGTCCAAGGCCAGTCTAATCTACATGAGTCCCTGTCTCAGACAACCAGTCAATCAAAATTGGCATGCATTTCCTCCTCCACACTTGCGTTTACCCTGTCCCCAAGAGGGCACTGTTCTTTCTGAGATTAGCTGTGGGGAGCTGCTCAGAAAGGCTGAAGACAAGCTGTGGGAAGTCACTGCCCATCCTAGAACGCATGCTGCCGTTTACAAGGTCAGAAGGAATGTTGGCTTTGCATCTGAGGAGTATTCACCACAAGAAATCTACACACACACGCACACACACACACACACAGTGTGTGGGGATAGTTCCTCAACAACAGGGATCATCAGGAAGCTGACCATCATTGATAGGGCCTGAAATGCATCTCCAACCTCTTCTCCATATTTTTGCTTATATCAACACCTGGTCCTAGAGAAGAATAGCTATTGCTGCTTGCCCAGTGCTACACAGACACTGTTACCATTTCTTGTCAATATTATTCAAAAGCCTGACGAATCTATGACTATTATTTAAAGGGCTGAATATCACTCATCTTCCAATAATGCATAAGTCTGGAGCCTGATGGAATGCCAGGGTAGACCAGTTATCTAGCTGGAGTAATTAGAAATGGCGAGACATATTTAAGCCAAGGAGTTAAACATCCCTTGAAGAGAAGAGTCGGGGCAGTAAGAATGGTATGGATATCACTTAGTCATCCACCAGACTTCTCAGCTACAGCTACACATGTCCTTAGCACAAAAATCTCACACAGCATATCTGAAGAGATTCACCAGACATAGGAGACAAGCAGTGCCCGCCTGTGACAGTGACTCAGTGTCTTGGTTAGGGTTTCTATTGCTGTGAAGAGACACCACGACCACAGTAACTCTTACAAATGAAAACACTTACTTTTTTTTTTTAAGCCTCCAGCACCCGGTATTCCCAGGCGGTCTCCCATCCAAGTACTAACCAGGCCCGACCCTGCTTAGCTTCCGAGATCAGACGAGATCGGGCGTGTTCAGGGTGGTATGGCCGTAGACCAAATGAAAACACTTAATTGGGGTGGCTTGCTTACAGTTTGGAGTTTCAGTCCATTATCGTTACGGTAGGACATGGTGGCATGCAGGCAGATGTGTTGCTGAAGAGGTAGCTGAGAGTCCCACATCTTGTAGGTAACAGGAAGTGATCTGAGTCTCTGGGCATGGCTTGAGCACATATGACAGCCCATCTACCATCACAGTGTGCACCAGTTGGAGACAGTGGGCGCCTGGAGCAAACCAGCTGGCTAGACTAGCTGAACCAGGGAGCCCTGGGTTCACATGTGAGACCCTGCCTCAGGTGTAAGGTAGAGAGAGATTGAGGACCACACTGATGTCAACTTATGACCTCCACATGTATGTGCATGCCTGGGCTTCCACATATGCAACCACATGTACACAAATGCATGCACACCACACAATAAATGTTTAAATAAACAAGTAGATAAATAAAAAAAATATTCCCAGGAGAGCCAGAGGGAAATGCCAGTAGAGATAACGACAGGGGTAATACTTAGAAGGGTCATCATACAGATGTGTGTAGCTATGTTCCCCAAAGATGATCCAGTGGAGAGACACTAACTGAGAGCCATTTCCTTCCCCCCCCATTTTCTGTTTGTTTTCTAAGACAGGTTTCTCTGTGTAGCCTTGGTTGACCTGGAACTCACTCTGTAGACCAGGCTGGCCTCAAACTCACGGAGATCTACTTACCTCTGCCTCCTGAATGTTGGAAATAAAGGCATGCATCACCATTGCCTAGCCTGAGAACCATTTCTTAAGTGTCATCTTAAGGTAGAAAATATGAGAAGGAGCACTTGATTCAGTGAACTTTTACAGAGTAAAAGTTACACAACCGAGTAACTCTACTCCTAGATCCAGCATTCAGAGACTGCCTTCATGCCTCCATCCCAATCCACATCTCCCAGTCATAAGTGTCTCCGTCTCTTTTCTTCTGCTGTGACAGGATTCTAGGGAATGGGTGAGTGGTAAATAATAGATTTTGTTCTTGTGGTTGTTTAGCTCATGAGTTTTAGATGAGGCATAGTAGCATCCACTCCTACTCCTGTTGTTGCTGTAGGTTGTTCCTTGTTTGTGAACATCATGTAGATGAAACCATGTCCATATCTGGAATTTTTATGCACTATAGTATTTTGTGAAATTTATGTATGTTATATAACTATTAATAGTTAATTTTATTTCTATGTCTTGTTCCACTGTGGGATTGTCATTTATTTATTATATTATTGATGGGTATTTTCTTTTTAGGGCTATAATGAATTAGGGCTACTGTGAACATTCTTGTTCATGGTGTTGATGATTTTCAGGAGTGAAATGTCCGGGTAATGGGGTATGGGTGTAGTAAATTCTGAAAGACAGTTTTCTGGAGTGATTTTGCCAATTAGCTTCCACTCCATAACAAAGCACCCAAAAATATAGTGGCTTCAAACAGTGACTCGTGGTACTCTGGATCAGCATAGGGGATTGGATTCATCTAGAATGCTATTCCATGTGTCAGCCAATTTGAACCTGCCTTTCAGGTCCTTGGGTAGCTGATGGTCTAGCAAGTCATTGGTTGCCATTAGTTGCAATGGCAGCATAGGTCACTCATCACTGTCTCTAGATGCACTCATCAAATGTACTGGGAGCCATGGCTTCTTCACTGAGGCCATTGGGAGCATAGGCTTTCTCATTAAGGTCATTAGACGCCATGACTCACTCATTGCCTGGTAGTGCAAAATGGATCCACTCACATGGTGGTAGTGACAGACCTCTCACTACAACAAAAGAGTGAACTCCAACATAGCAGCTTCCCCCCTGCCTTTTCTTGTGTCACATTTGCACACTTCTCTTGTGTGTTAGTAGCAAAAGCATGTCTCATGACTAAGTCTAGACTCCAGGAATGGAGAAATAAACCTTATCTAGCTAATTAGATATGCTAATTGCAACTGCATATATATTGTGTGGACACTTAGTGGCCATTTAAAAATTTTCCACAGCATTTTGCATCAACCAGTGTTCCCACTAGCCATGATGTGAGATCTGGTCTCCTCACTGAACCATGGCATTGCCATGTCGCTCTCATTTGAGCTATTCCATTGAGGGACAGGATCTTTTGATTTTAATTTTCATTTTTCTGTTGACTAATGCTATCAACCATCCTGTTTGCTTGTGTCCCTCTGGATGTACTTTCTTCAAGAGCCTAATCAAGCTCCACTTCTCTATTCTCAATGAGATATTTTCCTTCTCAATTATTTGTAGGGAACACAGACATCATGTGATGATTGATCTTGGTTGCCAACTTGACTAGATCTGGAATCAAATAAAAGGGGGATAACTGGGCTCTCCTGTGACAAATTTTCTTGATTACATTATCTGAAGTGGGTGGTACTGTGCCAAACGTGGGTGGTACTGTGTCAAATGTGGGCGGCACCGTCCCAGGGCAGCCCAGAAGAAGGAGATGGAAGAAGGACATTCTGTGCCTTTTGCCTGCTTGCCTTTGCTCTGGCTGACAGGTTCACTTACTTCATGGCTGTCACTACTGCATTCCTTCACTGATATTAGGATCTGGGTTTGGGCTTCCAATTTGGATAGAGAACCAAGGACGTTTTTGGAGCCCTCCAGGCCTCTGTGCCAAATTGGGACTGTGGAGACAACTGACCACTGGACTGGTGGACCACTGGGTTCCCAGTGTCACTGGTGTGAGTCAGCTGCTGTTGGACTACCCAGACCCTCTTATGTAAGCTAATCTAATAAATCCCTTTTAATATATATTCGTTATACAGAGTCTCTTCCTCTAGGGAACCATGAGGAATACACATATTCTTCTCATAGGAGCACAGTCTCATATAGCTTGTCATGTGCCTTTTCATTATTCTAATGCTAACCTGTTGAGGAACAGAAGTAGCTTTTAAAATAAGATTTATCTATTTGTGTGTGAGAGAGAGCATGTGTCTGCGTGCGTGCACATGTGTCTACCTGTGCACACATGGAGGTTAAAAGAGGACATCAGTTCCTCCCCTGTCACTCTTCACCTATTCCTTTGAGGCAGGATCTCTCCTTGGACTTGAGCCTGCTGCTTTCTCAGCTGTGCTGGAAGTTAGCAAGCTTCAGTGATCCTCCCCTTCAGTCTACCTCCCTTGGAGCTGATGTATGCAGCAGGACGCCTGGCTTGTTCAATGGGTGCTGGGATCCAGGCAAATGATCTTCACGATTGCACAGCAAGCAATCATTTCTAATGTTGGGAGCTGTCTTAGTCACCATTCTATTGCTGCGAAGAGACACCACGATCAAGGTGATTGATTATTGGAAAAGAAAGCATTGACTTGAGGCTTCCTTACAGTTTCAGAGGTTTAGACCATTATCAGCACAGCAGGAAGCGTGGCTGCATGATGGAACAGTAGCCTAATCTGTACGGAGGGAGGGAGAAGATGGAGGGATGGGGAGAGAGATGCGGGGAGAGAGGGAGGGGGACTACTGTATCTGGCATAGGGTTTTTATAACCTCAGTGTACACTCCCAGTGACACTCTTCCTCTAACAAAGCCACCACACCTGTCAATCCTTCTAATCCTTTCACATAGTGCCACTTCCTGGTGACTAAGCATTCAAATATATAGGCCTATGGGGACCATTCTCCTTCAAGCCACCACAGTAGCTCTCCATTTCTCCATCTTTTCTTTACATTTAGTGCCTTTGAGTCCCATTTAAATGCTCTATGTTTACGCAAAGGTGGCGAGGTTCTTACCCTATGTTATTGTCTGGGCACTCCATTATTCTCCCTTTCCCATTTAAGGGTGTGACCCATTTGGAATTGTGCTTTTTCCCTCACATAGGTCTACCATCATTTATTGAAAGGATCATTTCTTTTATAGTATTCATTTGATAGAACAAAGGTCTACTTTATGTTCTGTTCATTCATTAACACTGTAATTAGTTATATTCAACATTTGGAAGTTTTATGTTATATTGGAATATGTTATATTGAAATCTTATGTATATGGTTGTTTTGCCTGTATGTATGCCTGTGCACTGTGTATGTCTGGTGCCTGCAGAGGCCAGAATAGGGCACTGAATCCCCAGGACTAGAGTACAAATGATTGTGAGCTGCCATGTGGGTGCTGGGAATTTAATCTGGGGCTTCTGGAGGAGCAGACAATGCTCTTAACCACTAAGCCATCTTTGCAACCATTTAGACTTTTTAAATTTTACTTATCTTCTAACTTAATTATTTCATCTGTAAGTTACTAAATCCAAGTTCAGTTCTCAATTCAATTATAAAAATTAAATAGGTTCCAGTTCTTGGTGAAAACCTCTATAGTTTCATGACCATTTCAATCATTTTTTTATCTAAAATTCTAAGCCTCATAAACCTAATGTCTGGATCAAATGTGTTTTCTTCCCATTGTCTTGACTTTTTCCGGCTACTTTTTGGTCACTTGTCATATTTTTTTTTGGTGTGCTTCGTAATAATTTAATTAAAAGCAAGATATTTTGTATAAAAAAATTACACAGTGTGTTGATCCCCTTTTCAAGTTAGGAAGTGAACTGATTGAATTTGAGCTTCAGAGTTTGGTCTGGTTTTGAGAGACGGTCTTGCTATGTAGGCCTGACAGAACTCACTAGAACTCACTATGTAGAGCAGGCTGGCCTGGAACTCACTATGATGCCTCTGCCTCATGAGTGCAGAGATGTGTCACCTAGATGTGACACAGGCATGAGTCACTAACCTTGCTAAGGCCTTCAGGTTAAGCAAGGGCTACTTATTTCTTATTTACCCTCATTCCAGCACCAACTCTCTGACAAATGAGATGTTGGTTATTTGTTTCCTTTCCTTGCCGACTACACATACCTAACTAAAGAACAGGGAATGACTTGGAGGGAAATTACACAGGGAATGTGGTGCTTGATTTTCTGAGTCCTCAAATCCTTGCCATCAGTTGGCCGTGAATTCTGTGCTTTACCTACCCATCCTAGTAAGAATTTCTCCTGCTATACCATCTTATAATTCATTTGGCTTCCAAGCTCCAGAATATCCATGGAGGAAATTGTGGTGGTATCTGTCTGGTTCACCTCCATGTATTTTTTCTCTCTCCAGGATTTTGGCCCTACCGATGGCTCTTTGGTTACTAATTTTATTTCTTCATTCAGTGTGTGTATGTGTGTATGTGTGTGTGTGTCTGTGTGTTCATCTTCTGCCTTTATGGTTATATTTGTTGTGTGACTCTGTCTTCCATGTACGGCATGTTGAAATGAGAACACCTGTGATTTCCACAGAAGCCCCTCCCAAGATTGGTCTACTATGGAAGGAAGGAGTGCAATGAAGTTCACGGAGTCTGCCATTCCCTAGGGGTTTATAAGGGGTTAAAAAGTGCTTTGGAGTGGGGAACACTTCTTTGGTGTAGCTTCAAGTAAACTGTCCTGGATCTGGTAAGTAACTCCCGCCACCCTCCTCTCCTTAAGCAAGCCTGACTAAACATGAACCAGACCTGGGAAGAATAATACCTTTTGTCATTTTTTTTTTGCCCGTTTTATCTAGGGTGAATAAAAACAGAAAACCCCACAGTGTATTTTGGGGAGAAGTAACGTGTGTAATATTTTTTGTATGGTAAATATTGTCAGCTTGACAGGACCCACAGTCATCTAGAAGACGAGTTGCTGAGCATGCCTGGGAGGGACTACCTACATTAGGTTAATTGGGGGGGGGTAAGACCCACACTCCATGTAGTTGGCATCATTCCATTTAGGCTCCCGCTACCACGGCTCCCCATCACGATGGACTGGGATTCAAAGTCACCTCTGCCTTCCTTCAATTGCTTTTCTCAGGCCTGCTGTCACTAGCAGGAAGTGACTGACTAACACGGTGTGATACACGCTCCTCACACACAGGTGGGAGCAAGAGCTCCCATTTGTCATCCTGAAAGACAAATAACGCGTTGCCAGAGGCTGGCATCATGGGAAGGGGATGTCCTCTATAGCTTCCTGTAACAAGGGCTTCCTGCTTCCTGTAACAAGGGCTTCCTGCTTCCTGTAACAAGGGCTCCTGCGGCACCTGTCTTCTCAGCCCTGTGGCTCTGTTTGACATGGAGACTTTGACAGCGTGCTCACACATTCTGTGACTTCCCATCAGGCTCTGAATGCATTCCTGTCCCTGGTCTCTAGGGGAACAGAACAGTTGTTCTTGGCTGCTGACAGCTGGGAGTGCGGCTGTGGCAGTACTAGAGGGCTCTGTAGAGAGGTCAGGGGTTAGCAGGGGTTAGCCTTGACAAACCCACTGGGATAAAATGTGGGCTCATGTCATTGAAAGCCCAAGGAGAGGAAGAGCTCACATAAATAGCCCCCTCTTGAGATCTGGCTGTTGCTGTGTCTAAGGAAATGGTTTCCATAGGAAACGGTAGTAAAAATAGCATTATTTTTAAGCTGGAAGGAATGACACTTTAGTGTCCTCCAGATTTCAAAATAATTTAAAATATCAGAGGAAATGTTTGGCTCTTCAGCTCTTCACAGGGCCCTTTGTGGTGTCCCTCCTCTTGTGACCAAACGGAGAAGAGATGGCCCTGCAGCGTGTGTTTGAAAGATGCAGGGACACTTCCAGCCTCTTCGGGCCACTGCTGTGAATTCTGACTCGGTAACCAGATGTCTCCATCCCTTCTGGGTTGAATGTTTCCAGCCTTAAACTGTGGAAGCTTCTTTGAGCAGATTGCATTAACAAAGTAACACTTGGGTTTTTATTCTCATAGGAAATGATTTGCCTTTAATAAGAACCTAGTTTGCGCTTTGTGGTACACCTCACATCTTCCTCTTTCTCTGTGTATGTTTATGTATATATATGCATATATGCATTCATATCTATCTATGTATACACATACACACTCATACGGGGGGGGGAGTTGTATGTGCAGTCTCACAGTGTATCCCAGGCAAGCTTGAAACTGTGCTTGAATCAGGCTGCCCTCCAGCTGATGGCTATCCCACTTCTTCAGACTCAAGAGCACTGGGATGACAGCCATCAGCTTTTCTTCTTCTTCTTTCCAATTGCTTTGTTTCAGTTAGAGCTCAAACACCACAAGGGAAACACTTGGAGAAAGCAGGTCACCTCGGGGTACCAGGCAGTAGGAAAATGTCTGGGCCAATGGGCTTTCCGGTCAGTGCTCCGAGAAGGTGAGAAGCTGAGCCACTGCTCAGAGCTAAGGACTTGACAGCCCTTCTTCAGGGAGATGTTGTTCTAGCTTGTGTTCTGTCGCTGTGATAAAACACCCCGAAAAGCAACCAGGAAATGAAAGGGTTTATTTGGCTTACGCTTCCAGGTCACAATCCATCCTGAAGGGAAATCAGGCGGGAACTAGAGCAGAAGCCATGGAGGAATGCTGTTCACTGGTTCACACGCTGGCTCTCACACGGCTAGTGGCTTTATTCAGCCCAGGCATACCTACCTAGGGACAGTGCTGCCCACAGTGGGTTTGGCCCTCCCACACTGATCAAGCAAGGCAATCTTTTGCAGACATGATCACAGGTCAGGCTTGTCTGGGAAATCCCTCAAGTAAGGCCCGCTCTTCCAGGGTGACTCTAGGTTGTGCCAAAAATGACAATAAAAGCTAATCAGGACAAGAGATAAAGAATTTTCAAACTTGACGTAGTTGACAGTAGGTGGAGGTGAACTCTAGCACCATCTGCAGCATGAGACAGAGCTGTGCTCAGAAGTTTCTCCAGGGTGAATTCTGCTGGCCTAAGACAGTACCTGACCCCCAGCCATTTTGTCCACAGCAGGTGCAAAAATATATACCTAAGGGAGAGTGACTCCTAGAGCCAGGTTATCCTCGCCAGAGCGGCTAGCACCTAGAGCTGCTTTATCATCTGAGGATGCCCAGTGCTGCTATTATTAAGGAATTTCAGTGTCCTAAAGGAAACAAAAGAGAAGATTATAGGAACAAAAGGGTGGGGTGTAAGTGATGCTTTGCTCTTCAGGGAAAGTCTGAAATCAGCTGGGAAGGAGTAACAAAGATCGGATAAAATCTGCAGGTGTTTTGATCTTATGGTAAAAGGCATCCTCCCACTCTTTAATGTGGCATTTTGAATCTACCTCCTTTGAGAAACTTGGTTGCCTCAGACCAGAGTGAACACTGGCCTGGCTTCTTCAGCACCCCGATATTGCCCTCAAGTGGTGTGTGTGATCTTAAGTGAATGGCAGAACTGCCTAAGCCTCAGCTTCCATAGCAGTGAAAAGATTTTGATTCTCAGTTATTTGACTACGATCAAGAGTAAAAGGAGAGGGGTCAGAGAGACAGCTCAGCACATAAGAGCATGCACTGCTCTTGCAAAGGACCCAAGTTTGGTTCCCAAAACTCACGGAAGGGCTTATAAGTGCCTGTAACTCTAGCTCTAGGTAATCTGATGCCTCTGGGGTCCTCAGGTACTGCACTCATTAACACACACACACACAAACACACATACAATAAATGTTTTAAAAAAGAGTGAAAAGAGGAGAGTGAGGATGTCTACTTTGAATCGTGTAAAGATTTAACAAAACGAGTCAAGAGAACGCGGGTATGTTGGGAAAGTGTGCTTTGCTTTTTCAGAACTACCAAGAGAACAGGAAGGAAAACAGAAGCAGGGTCTGGCATACTTCCCAAGCCTCCTCCCCCACACAACCGTTCTGATTAGTTTTTACTGTGTCCTTATCCTAAGGTTGCCCAGCTAGAGGATAGAGAAGAAGACAGGAAAGCAAGTTCTACAGTGGTCAAGTGAGCTTCTCTCTTGTCGCATTAGAGAAGCTTCCCAAAGCAAGCTGTGTTAGTAGCTGCCATCCCCTTGTGGTGAAGGAACTGCTCACTGTCAAGGCTGCAGCTTATGCAGACATCTTTCCCACTAAGCGGAGACCACAGGCTAATTGACAGATAAAACTAGGATGGGGCCAAGAACAACTTCAGCGCACATCGGCACACGTTGCCAAGGCACTCCTCCTAGGGTTTCTAGGGCAACCGTCATCTCTACACCCTATAAGGCTATTCCTAGCCCGATGATGACAATCAGTTTCTGTCTCTGAAGGTCTCCAATTCTATTCACTATCCGTGGCTTCCCTGCCTGCCTTCCCTACTGCACTTTCATACCATAAACCCTGCCTGCCCCTCACCCACCCGGCGTCCTTCGAATGTTCTCGGAGGATGGCGTGACTTTCTGGTGGCCACATGCAACACTCTCCTGCCAGCTTCCACATGGCTCTTCTCTGCAGTGTTGAGCAGGGTTTAACACCCCATTCCCTTTAAAGCTTTGCCCCCTGCCTGCTTCTTTGCAAATCTGCTCTGGCTTTTTCTTTCTCTGGCTAATGTGTCTTTGTAGAGTTTGCTGGCTTCTGTCCCTTGAGTATCACCATCCCCGAGGTTCTGCCCTGAGCTCATTCTGTCATTGCTCTACATATTTGTTCCCACTGAGTCCATTCATTTGCATGTATGTTGAAATAATAGGCCAAGCTGGGTGTGGTGATGCATGCCTCAAAGGCAGCTGGGTCTCCGGAAATTCAGGGCCAGCCTGGTCTCTTAAAATGAAATAAAACAAAACAACAACAAAAGTAATGGGCCAATCACAGGAAAGCTGAACTTTACAAGGTTAAAACAATGCAGACACAAAATTCTAGACCTAAATGTCAGTTGTCTATATGTACAATTGTGTAATTTGGTAAAAATTATATCATTCTGTACACATGTAGCAGCTTGCTTTTTTATTTTTTATTTTATTTTTTTGAGACAGGCTACACTGCGTAGCCCTGGCTGTTCTGGAATCCGAGGTAGACCAAGCTGGCTTCAAACTCATAAATACCAATTTGCCTGTGCCTCTTGAGTGCTAGGATTAAAAGTGTGTGCCATTCACACCTGGCTGCAGCCTGCCTTAAAAAATTCCAATAGTGTAGTTTGAATATTGCTTACATTTTCTTTTCATTGCTGTGGCAAAACCCCTGGCCTACCAGCTCAGTGGGAGGGGAGGTTCATCTGGGCTCATGGTTTCAGCCCATGCCAGGCTGGCCCCATGGCCACGGCCTGAAAGAGGCTGGACCATTCTTTCAGGAGCCTGTGGTGGAGCAGAACTGCTTTACCTCATGGCAACAGAGAAGTGGAGGGGGCCTGGGCAGGGACAATGTCCTCAGCAATTACTTCTGAACATTCCCATCCCCTCCCAATCTGTGGGGTTACAATTATGGCTACTAATCTATGGATTAGTCTATTGATTTTGAAGGAGTATTTATGATCCACTCATTTTTCAATGATCAGATCCTCTGGCTGAGGACCAAGTTTTCATCCTACTATTTCAAAGGATTCCATAGTCAAACCACAACTAATAGACTAAGAGATCAGTATATCATTTTTGCCACCACTTTGTATTCATTTGCTGGAGCTACCTTAATTGAACCAAATTTCAGAGGCTGGATGACTTAAACAAGTATTTGCTCATAGATGTAAAGGCTAGAAGTCTGAGATCAAAGTGTGAAGAGACTTAATTTTCAAAGGTCTCTCTTTGGTTTATAGATGGCTATCTTCTCCCCGTCTCCATAAGGGCTTTACTCTGTGTATGTCTGAGATGATGAATTAGGGCCCATTGTCCTTAAAGGTTTATATCCAAATACAGTCACACTCTGAGACCTGAGGGCAGAATTCCAATATATGAATTTAATGGTGCTGAGCCAAAAATCCATCCCATAATACATGCCTTTGTTTAAAGTGAATCTTCATTCCTGGTCACTAAAGTCATTTTCCCCCCTAAATATTTAAACAGTATCTTGCTAGATGTCTATCATCCACAGGGGTAGAATTTTCTTGAATGACAAGTAGAGAGTCAGTAAAGAGCTGGGTCAAATACCAGCGTCTCCTGGGAAACTGCCCACTATTGGTTATTCCTTCACCTGTGATTCTCTGCCCTGCTGTAGGCACCATCACTGTAGTGACTTTCATTTGTATTTTAATAGATAAAGCTTGCCTGAAGATCAGAAAGTAAAACAGCCCCACTGGTCAGCCTTACAGACGAGGCAGTGCTAAAAAGCACCTTTAATCCCAGTAGTCACATTAGTTTGCCATAGAAACCAGATGGTGCATGCCTTTAATGCCAGTGGTGCATGCCTTTAATCCCGACCACAAAGAGGATTATAAAACGGGAGGAAACAGCTCTTAGACACAGTCTCATTCCGAGATTCCTGGAGGCAGAATCACCATTTTCAGACAGGGGTCGAGGTAAAAGCCAGTGGCTGGCTGCTTTACTTTTCGAATCTTCATGTTGAACCCCAATTTCTGTCTCTGATTTTTTATTAATCGTGCTTCAGTGCCCATTTGCATATTATCTCTGTGCAAGAACCCAACGATGTGTTTTGGTTCCTATACAGTGTCAGACACTGGGTCTTACCCATTTGTTCTCCCATAGTCTACAGCATATGCTCACACTCTATGGAGATGGGGGAAATCCAACACCAGTCTGCTGTACCTTGGCGCTCAATGCTTAGAAAGCTCAGCTCTTCTGTCTGAGACATTCAGGCTTCTTGGATTCTTTGACTTCAGGGCTCTCCTCTTCCATGCTCTTCTGTTAAAGCCTCAAGAGACTTTTTTTTAAAGCTTTGCCCCCAAATTTCTGAACATCCGTGTCAATCTAGACGATTGGATCTATGTCACCCTTAAGAAACAAGAACTAAAAAGTGGAATTATCAGCTTTCCCTTTTGCCAGGAGGATCACACGTTTAGTGGATGGATGTTGACTGAGATCAAGGAAGATGGAAAGATTTTCTTGTGATGTCCTAACCCATGGACAGAGTGGAGCATCTCAGAAGACTTACAATCTTTGTGTATAACCACTATATATTTGCCCAAATCCTGTGACTCACCCTGTTTATAACAAAGCAACTGTTCTGTGTCTCAGTAGGAGTACAGGCGTCCTCCAGTTGCACAGGACAAGACCCAAAAGGGTGTCACAGATTTCAAACAAGAAGCGTCGAAAGGGAATTTCCCTTGCATTTGGTGGTTTCCAGAGGGTGAAATCTTTTGTCTGAGATAATACCGTGTTTGAAAACATTTTCACTCATTTCGAAACAAATTGAGGTATGAAAGTAAAGGCTTAATTTTTTTAAAAATTAAGAAATGTTGCTGGGATTTAACAACCTTAGATAATATGATAAAAATACAATGGTCTCCTCTGTACCAACTATGCATAGTAGAAAAAAATAAAACATTATTTCTAATCGTCTTCTTCATCTTCTTCCCCTCCAGCCTAGCAGAAACAGCAAATATCCAGAGTTTTATATTTAGCCTCCTTTGAATTTTTCCAGATTTCAGCATGTGTGTATTTAACCATAAGCAATATATCCTGTTATGATTAATATAAAACATCATAATATATAACTCCAGAAAAATCCTTCATTTCATTGAATGTTATTGAAAAGTTCTTACACTAGAAGTTATTTTGCTTCTCTCATGCACTGTTCTACCATGTAAACAAGCCATCATTTTCTTTATATATAATGTCCTATGAATGGACATGCAGGCTGTTTTTAGATTTTTTTTTAACCATTGGAAATGACGGTCCAGGTAGCCTTGGGCCTGTGTTCCTACACAGAGTATTCCAGAAGGAGGCAATGTGCAAGAGCGCTTTGGCTTCCCTCACCAGGCTTTTCCCTCCTCACCAGTGTTCTGCAAATGGTCTGAGGAAACCGTTCTCTTAGTCAGTCCAAGCTGCTGTCATGAAATATCACAAACCAGTGGCTGAAGGAACATTGATTTCTCACGGTTCTGGAACCTGGATGTCTGGAACCAAGGCACCAAACCATTCGGTTCCTAGCAAGGGCCCTCTTCCTGGATGCCCGGAACCAACGCACCAAACTGTTGGGTTCCTAGCAAGGGCCCTCTTCCTGGATGCCTGGGACCAAGGCACCAAACTGTTGGGTTCCTAGCAAGGGCCCTCTTCCTGATTTTCAAGCAGTTGTCTTTTCATTGCATCTCGCATGGATGGGAGTTTATAGAGGACTTTAGATATAGATATGGTTATAGATAACCTATGCTTCCTCATATTTCTTGTTATGCTGCTAATCCACTCATGAGGTTATACCATATGACCTAATCTCCAAATAACTATTCATTATATATTCAATATATTCGTTATTTATTATATAAAAATTGTGTATATAATTATATTATATAATATATGATTATATTATATTCATTAATTATATATTATACTCACCAAAAGACCATTCATTATATTAGGATGAGACCTTCAACATATGAGTTTGGAAGGGAGGGACAGAGATGTGCAATTTGCAGCCCTTATCCAAAGCCCAAACTGTGCAAATACCTCCTTGAATCAAACATTAAAATTAAATTATAAGTTCACACACAACAAAGAATCTTGCCCAGGGATTGTATTTGGAGGCACATTGAATAAAGATGATGAAAATCATTTCCTGTGCTAAATTACACTTAGCAAACATTTATTTGAGTATAAGAAGGATATATATTCAAGTTGACTTTAGTGGAAAAATTGAAGCTTGGGTAGGTCTGCCCTGTCCACTTCCAATTCCAATTTAACTGCCACCTTCTACTCCTGACCTGATGTTACAGCTAAGCGTCCAGAGTGGAAGCTGGCACAAGGCCCCTTCCTCCTGGACAACCAAGAAGGGTCTCCTGGAAGAGGAAAGTCAATGTGGTAGCTCCCTGGAATGGCCTATTGGATCCATAGGGCATTTATAAAGTCTGTTATGTGATTCCAGGCCACGAAAGTAACTATGTGCATATAAATGGTTAGAAAACAGAATACAATATAAGAACCAGCTGCTTTTGGATGTTGTATAGCAGCAGAAAGTGAGCTGAATTTTTTTTTTTGGTCTGGGGAGGGGGACAGGGGAAATATTTTGGACCATGGTGCAAGGAGAAGGAACCCTGGCATTCCCTGGACATCCAGCGAGCTCCAAAGGACACCATCTAGGACTAAATTACTCTAGCTTCAGAGTGAAGCAAACCTTGCCATGCTTAGGCTATTGTGGCCAATTCACTGTACTACAGAGCAAAGCTGAGGTGAGGCGGTCATGTTAGTGGCTCTAACAGGACACCCAAGACAATTAACTCAACTAAGGAAAGGCTGGTTTTGACTGTGGTCCAGGGCTGGCTGCCATGTTGTTGTTGGTCCTGTAGTGATGCAGTATATCAGACTGGGAATGACTAGGAGAAGAAGCTGCTCACCTTGTGGCAGCCTGGAAGCAAAGGGAAAAGAGGGGCCCCAAGTTCCCAGGAGTTCCTGTAATCCATTCACCTGTTATGACTAGCATTTTTTTCCTACTAGACTCCATCTCTCAAAGATTCTCTGCCCCACCCCACACTGCCCTTAGCCAGTGACCAGGTCCTCAGTATATGGGCCTTTGGGAGTACTTAACAAAAGAACTTGAGCAATAACAAAGTCTTGACTCTCAACAATTATGGTGTCTATGGTAATAAACAATTACTAGACAAGTAAAGAAGCAAGAAAACATAACCTTACAAACCAGAAAAATTTCCAAGGATGGGAACTAGCTGGGAGGTGACTCAGATGCTGGGATTAGAGGCAAGGGCCATTAACTAAGCTTATAACCAGGCACGGCAGCACTCACCTGTGGTCCTAGCACTAGGAGGTGGGTAGAGGTGGGTCAGGAGCTCTAGGTCACACTCTTAGCTAGTGTGTTTAAGGCTACACTGAACCACATGAGACATTAGCTCAACACCTTCCCCTTTCCGATTAAAAAAAAAGGAAAACCAGCAACAAAAAGGAAGTATATATAAGTAAGTTCAAGGGCTTACAGATAGGGTTATAATAAGCACATGGGTAGACAAAGCTCAGCAAGAAAACCTGGTACTGTGAGACAATGGTCTTGTACCCTATAAAGACTTGTCACTTGTAGCCGGGTGGTGGTGGTGCACACATTTAATCCCAGCACTCGGGAGGCAGAGGCAGGCGGATCTCTGTGAGTTCGAGGCCAGCCTGGTGGTCTACAAGAGCTACTTCTAGGACAGGCTCGAAAAAACCCTGTCTCAAAAAACAAACAAAAAAAAATTTGTCACTTGTATTGGTTTAATAAAATGCTGATTGGCCAGTAGCCAGCAGGAAGTATAGGCAGGGTGACCAGAATAGGAGAATTCTGGGAAGAGGAAAGACTCAGTCTGCAGTTTTCACCTAGACACAGAGGAAGCAAGATGAGACTGCTTCACTAATAAAAGGTACCAAGCCACATGGATAGCACAAACAAGAATTATGGGTTAATTTAAGATGTAAGAGTTAGTTGATAAGAAACATAAGCTAATAAGTCAACTAGTTTATAACTAATGTAGGCCTCTGTGTGTTTCTTTGGGACTGAACAGCTGCAGGGCCAGGCAGGACAGAAACCTCTGTCAACATCCTAGAGAAAAGCAAAATGAAAATTTAAGAAATGAATACTCAGCTAGGTACAGTGGTGGATGCCTATAACCATTGCACTGGGGAGGCAGAGGTAGGGGGTTATTACAGTAGGCCAAGCTGATCCAAATATTGACTTATAGTCCAACCAGTGTGATGCTGCCACAAGAAAAAACTAAAAATATCTGTCTTAGTCAGGGTTTTATTGCTGTGAAGAGACACCATGACCACATCAACTCTTATAAAGGAAAATATTTAATTGGGGCTGGCTTACAGTTCAGAGGTTCAGTCCATTATCATCATGGTGGGACATGGTAGCATGCAGGCAGACATGGTGCTGGAGAAGGAGCTGAGAGTTTTACATTTTGACATCTGAGACACACTAAGCCTAGCTTGAGCTTCTGAGACCTCAAAGCCCACCTCTCAGTGACACACTTCCTGCACAACGCCACATCTACTCCAACAAGGCCATACCTCCAAATAGTGGCAGTCCTATGAGCCTAAGGGACTATTTTCATTCAAACTACCACAGTATATGAAATGGAAAATGCATTAGATTTTTAATATTATTAATTACCATTATTTATGTATTGTCTCTGTCTGTCTGTCTGTCTGTCTGTCTGTCTGTCTGTCTGTCTGTCTCTCTCTCTCTCTCTCTCTGTGTCCCATCATGTACACAAGGAGGACAGACAACACCTTTGGGAGTCTGTTCTGTCTTTTCTTCATGGTTCTGGGATCAAGCTTGGGCCATCAGCTTGGCAGAGCCAGTGTCCTTTACTCACTGAGCCATCTTGCCAGCCTTCTTCTTCTTCTTTTAAGGTCATGAAATAGCACAGACATTTAAAGCAAAATTAGTCCATCATATATAACATTTTATAGTCTTGTGTAAATGCAGTTATATGATATCTGTTGCTTTAACAAGGATGAAAGAATTATATTGTTTTGAAATTCTAACATTTATTTATTAAACTGTAAGAACTGTGGTCATTGTGCGTGTTTGAATTCCCAGTGTAACAACTTGAAAACAAGGCAAAGATAGGTGAAAAGTCAGTAAAGGAATTGAGTAGACCTGTGAAAAAATCAAGAGAAAGCAAGAAAGGAGTAATAATAAGTCCAAACATTAGATAAGGCAAAAACAAATTACAATATTTATCACTTTAAAAGGAAATATATGAACATCCCATTAAAATAGACTATCTAATTAGATTAATAATAGTTAAAAATAATAGCAAGACCTGCTCACATGCAGTTTTAACAAGTTACATTCTCAGAGAAAATGAAAGTCAAATACTGGAAAAACAGATATACTATGTAGGCAAATAATACACATAAGAACATTAGAGTGGATGGCATGTTTTGGTTCTAATTGTCAACTTGATGCATCCACTAGGAAGACCGTTCTAATGAGGAATTATCTCACTCAAGTTTGCCTGCAAGCACGTCTGTGGGCAATCCTCTTGACTGTTAATGGACGGGAAGATCCAGTCCACCACTGACAGGATCTTTCCCCAGATGGGGTAAGGGCGAAGAGATCGAAAAGGAAGCACAGAAGGATGGGAGCGCTATTCTCTCTGTGTTCTTGAGTCCACAAGATTCTTCAAGTTCCCACATTAGCGGTTCTGGAGCTGTAAGACCAACAAACCCTTTCCTCCCTGATCCTTGATTTTTGTCAGGATATTTGTCCTGGTGACAGAAATGAGGCTCCAACAGGTGGCTAAATTCATACTGGCTGAGAGAGACTTTAAGACAGCTTCTAGTAAGTTTAGAAGGGTTGACACTCAGAGGTTTCTTTCTCTGACCACCAATGGTTAAACTAGAAATGCAGAGCGGGGAACATGACTCAGTGTTGAGCTAGCATACATACAGCTCTGGGTTTGATCCTCAGTAACACATACCCACAGCCACACACACACAATTATGTATATATAGAAATAAATAACTCATTTAAATGGATAAGAGGAATCACAGACAACTAGAACATACTTTGGATTCTATAACCAATACACAATACAAGAAAGTGTGAGAGGCATCTGATGTGATACTTGAGAGAAATCTATTGTTTTGAATGTTTCAAACAAGATAAATGAAACCATAGCAAAGTGATAAAAAGAATATATTACAAATAAAAGGGCAAATATAGATGGAATGAAAAACAAACCACAGATTCAATTAACCAGGCCAAAAGTTAGATTTTCTCTTTTGTCCCCCACTCCCCTCTCACTCAAGCTCAAGAACGATTTCATTAGAGTTAGAGAGAAAACACCAGGACAGGTCCGCGGCAAGTCAAGTCTCAGCGGTTGCCCGGTGGAGGGAGATGGAGAAAAGGAAGAGAGAAAGCAGCCATGCCCTTTGAGTTGGGGGGTCTAATGTGTTCAGCAATAGAGCTGGGCGAAGAATGCTGGCAAAGTGGTGGCATGCCAGGAGGTGTGGGAGTGGGAGCCTCAGAAAGCAAGGAGAAAGCATGCTTAGGCTGTTAGCCAGAATCTGAAAGAGAAGAGGTAGAAATGAGGAAAGGGAAAAGTCTCCCTTTTCTAGGGACTCAGAAAGGCTGACAGTCTCTATCACGCTGCCACCGTACCATCGCAAGCCCCTGTCCCAAAGTTAGGCCTCTAAGAAAATTAATGCAACTGCCAAACTCTAGCAAGACTGATAGAGTAAAAATGTTAAAATTTGCAACTAATGATCTTACAGACATTAAATGGGAAGTAGCAGAAAATTATGGGCAACTGTATAAACATACCCAACAACCTAAACAGAACAAATATTGAAAACTGCAACTTGTTAGAAGAAACACAGGACAAAATTGAATTCCAGAATAGTTTTTGTTTTCAAATCAAATTTTTGATAGTAAACCTTAACTTGAAATAGAATGCTAGGATCAAATGAATTCTGTCAAATATTTAAGAAAGAAAGAACAATATTATCATAACTTTTTCAATAGAGTAGATGAGGGATAATTCTTATATTGATTTATGAGGCCAAACAAATCACGAAACTAGTATTTGAGAAAATCAAGAGAGAGGATATAACTATATAATTATCCTTATGAAAATAGATACAAAATTTCTCCCAAAAAGTTAATAATTAAATTCTAACAATATATGAAAAATACACTGCAATTTGATTAAGGAAGGAATATCTCATTATTGTGACCAAATAACAAGAATCAACTTAAAAAATAAGAGGACTTTTAGCTGATAGTTTGAGGGCTATAATATCTCCTGATGGGAGGGCACAGAGGCAGGGGATTGCATGGCAGCAGCAGAGGAGTTTGGTAAGCATTCCTGAATCAGGAAGCAGAGAATGAATAGGAAGTGTTGTTTGGCTCTCAGACCTTAAGGACTGACCCTACCCCTACATCCTAAAGATCCCCAAAAGGATCCACAACCTTCAGTGTCACTCTCTGGGGGCAAAATGTTCAAACACATGAGCCTATGAGAAACATTTCATGCTCAAACCCAAACATTCAGAAATGTAAAATTGTCTTTCAGTATTCAACTCTCAATCAATTCATCATATTTAGAGAACAAAGGAAAAAATTAATCATGTCAATAGGTATGGAAGGCACATCTGGGAACAGTCAAACACCCAAACATAAACTCCCAGTAAACCAGAAATAGAAGACAACTTCCCCAGCTTCATAAAGGGCATCTGTAAATCCTAAAAATAGCATTGCATTAATGATGGAGAATTAGATGTTTTCCATCTAACACTGGGAAAAATGCCAGGATGCTGGCCTGTCTGTTGAATGTAGTTGCTACTCTGGCTTCCATGTGTAAGCCCAACAGGAGTTGTCACATCCTAGTCACTCCCACCGTCTTTGGCTCAGTTAAAACTTCCCCTCCTGTGTGGTTGTTTCCGATACAGTTGCTTGCTTCTCACTTCCCTAACACAAACCCCAAAATACCACAGTTTCTAGATGAGCCATACCCGCAACCATGTAAACTGTTTCCCCTCTGCAGGTGTTTTCTGTAAACTAACCTGTCCATAACCCTGAAGGTTACTCAGAGGATAAATATTAATAAAGATGTAGTCTCTTTGCTCGCTCTCTCTCTCCCTCTTTCTGTTTCCCCTCTCTCCCTCTCCAGTTGCTTAAACTCCCTGCCTCCTCCATACTCCCCAGTAGCCTCCTCTAGTGGCCTTTAGTCTCTCTGGGACCCCTGAATAGTAAATGTTTTCTGTTTGATGAATATCAGTTTCACTTCCTTATTGTATCTAACTTGCTTGGTGCCCTCATGTCTTTCTCCTTGACAGGGGCCACCTTACCAGAGGGTCACTGACAACAGCTAAGAAAACGCAAGACCTAATGAGGAAGAAGCCAAGGCGACAGGAGCATGGAGAAGAGATCAGATGCTGAGGTATGTGTTTATAACCCTGATGCTGAGGAGGCTGAGACAGGCAGAGACGGGCAGATCCTGGGGGTCACTGGCCAGCCAGCCTGGCCTTCTTGTGGAGGGTCTGGCCAGTGAGACTGTCTCAGAATGGTGGATGGTACCTAAGGAACAACACCTAAGGTTATCCCCTTACCTCCACATGCAAGTACACACATGTGCATTTGCCCCTGCAAACACATGAACATATATGAACACACACACACACATACACACACACACAGAAACTATGAGATCAAAAACCACAACAGAACTTTAAATAATTATTTAACTTTTTTCTGTTTTTTTTTTGTGGTGGTGTGGGTTAGCAATTCTGAAACCCTTAAAGATATATTTTATTAATAAAGTTTATTCTTTGATAATTTCATGCATGTATATGATGAGTCTGGTGACCCCTCTCCCACTTCCCTTCTTAGGGCCCTTCCATCCCTGTCATCCCCCTTCTTCCTTACAAATCTCTCTCCTGTATTCGTTACTGTGTGTGTGTGTGTGTGTGTGTGTGTGTGTGTGTGTGTGTGTGTGTGTGTGTGTGCGCGCGCGAGAGAGAGAGAGTGATGTGGGATTCCCCTCTGTATCCTGTGAATATATTTTATTACCATTGGTTAATAAAGAATCTGCTTTGGGCCTATGGCAGTGCAAAATAGGACAAGGCAGGAATTCCAAGCAGAGATAGAAGAGAAAAGTAGGCAGAGTCAAAGAGACGCCATGTAGCTGCTGAAGGAGACAGATGCTGGACAGTACCAGAACCTTACCAGTAGGCCACAGCCACGTGGCATAGACAGATTAATAGAAACGGGTTAATTTAAGATGTAAGAGTTAGTTAATAAGAAGCCTGAACTAATAGGACAAGAAGTGTTGTAATCAATATAGTTTCTGTGCAATTATTTCAGGTCTGGGCGGCTGGGAAATGAATGAGCAGCCTCTGACTACAAACACACTAGAATATACTGACTGATGATAATGAAACAGTGAACAAATTTCTTTATGGCAGAATGCCAACAAAGAAAAGAGAGGGTGAGAGGTGAGGAAGAGGGGGAGGGGTGGAAAATGAGGGAGAAAGGGTGGAGGGAAGGGAGAGATGAAGAGAGGAAGGGAACAGGAAGGAAGCAAGAAAGAAAGGATGTTGATGGGGTTTCTGTCCTCCCTACAGGTCACACAGCCATTTAGCCTCAAAGAAATCACACAGAGGTCTATATTAATGATAGACTTATTGGCCCATTAGCTCAGGCTTTGTATTAGCTCTTATATTATATTAGCCCATTACAAATGGCACCAATGTGTGGACAACTGCATCCACATAAAGCCTGAGACAGCTTGGGAAGTAATTCTAGAACAAAATAACAGCATTACATATGGTTTCTTGGAAGCAGCAATTTCTTGGGTCTGCTCTGCTTGCTAGAGGCAAGTAAGCACTCATTTATGAGAGGCTTCCTGACTCAGCTTTAGCTGCAAAACCTTGCAGCTCTTTAAAGAGGTCCTGCCACGAAACACTTAAATGGTGTTGACAAAAAGCTGACTCATGCTTTTTGGGTTTTATCTGTAGCAGGAAAATAGTTGTGCAGTTTTAAAATGCCAGCTTTCTGGGCTGTCCTGCCAGGGCAAACTTTGACTCTTTTAGGCAGGCAGTCCGGCTATGGAGCATTTGAGTGTGGTTTGTGAGCACACTGTTGCAGCTTGCTTGCTGGCAGGGACCTTGAAACGCCATAGAGTTGTGGCAATAAACATGGCTCCGGCGATACCTCTGCCACGAGACTGGAATATCAGAAAGCTAAGGAATGGGCTGGATCCAGCTGTCAAAGCCATGGCTTTACTCCTCTCCATCTTGCTTAGCAAATTAAAGACTCATGTGGTCAGAAAAAAAGAGAGAGATACAGTAAGAGAAAGATTCAAAGTCGAAGAAAACCTCTAAATGTTTTACAGTGTGTTAAAAATATATGCAGGCTAAAGGTTAAAGTCCTTAAAATAAAAAAGAAAGAGAGTAGTTGGGTGTGGTGGTATACACCTTTAATTCCAACACTTGGTAGACAGAGGCAGGCAGACCTCTGTGAGTTCAAGGTGTGGTGGCACATGCCTTTAATCCCAAAGCTTGGGAGGCAGAGGCAGACAGACCGCTGCGAATTCAAGATGTGGTGGTACACACCTTCAATCCCAGCACTGGGGAGGCAGAGACAGGCAGATCTCTGTGAGTTCAATGACAGCCTGGTCTACAGAGTGAGTTCCAGGACAAAGATTCACAGAAACCCTGTCTCAGAAAGCCAAAAAAGTAAAGATATAAGAAATAGAGGTTAAAATAAAGCCACACAAAGATGAAAAACACACAGAGAATCTGGATACTATATGTTATTATGCTCTCTTTGAATTGTTTGAATGCCAAGGAAGGAGCAACAGCTGCTAAAAGATATTTGTTTATAAATGCTGCTGACTTAATCCAAGATAGGTATTTTGAAAATACCTTGACTTCAAAATTGAAGTCAAAAGGTATGTTACTTTGGAGAAGAGATTTTGCTTTTGTTTCTACAGGAAATGAGAGGTTGTGGATTCATTCTGTGTTAAGAAAAATCAGGTTTGATCAAGGAAGACCACCTGAGAAATCTCTGGTTCTACATCCAAAACAGATTCAAGACTGCTGCCTGAGATGATCAAGCCTCACATGATACTCCATTCAGGACTTGATCATAATTCTAAATTTTCTTTAGGTCCCCATAAGATTATCAGTGCCCCCAACCAGCAGGAAGTAGCCTGGAATACTCCGCCCACATTCCCAAAAAATGGACTATGGATATTTTCCTTTGTTAAAACAAAAGAGAGGGAAGTGGTGTGGGACAATTCTGTATTCTGTCAATTATATTTTAAATAAACGCTGATTGGCCAGTAGCTAGGCAGGAAGTATAGGTGCACAACCAGACAGGAAGTAGAGGTGGCTCAAAGAGAACAGGAGAATTCTGGGAAGGAGGAAGCCCATTCCTCCCCAGTCCTGTCCAGATACTGAAGAAGAAAGGTGTGACCTGCCCTGCTGAAAAAGGTACTGAGCCATGTGGCTAACATATAAAAGAATAATGGGCTAATATAAGTTACAAGAGTTAATAAGAAACCTGAGCTAATGGGCCAATCAGTTTTATAACTTATGGAGACCTCTGTGTGATTTTCTTTGGGATTTATGGGCTGTGGGAACTGGGCAGGACAGAAACCCCAACAAGAAGGCCCTCATGTTACAAAAGGAAAGAAGGCTAGGAAATCCCAGTGGGTATAAGGTCAGTTATATTCTCACTGTTGCAGCTATCAGTTACAAAGGAGGACTAGCAACTTGAAATTGGAAAAACCTTCTTATCCCAGTGTTCAACATGAGTATCAAGAATTGCTGGACAAACTGACTTCCTTTGGCATGATACTGAGAAAGACACGCCATCTCTTCATCAGATCTCTATCAGAAGGCATCACCTGACCCCACACCCCTGCCAAGTAAATGTCTAAATGAGTTAAACAAGAAGGCTGGAAGCAACACAGCTTATTGAAAAAAGTACATCTATGTTGTTAAAAAATTGTCAGATCTTTAAAGTCTAAATGACTATGTTACACTCAGAAATAAACCCAGAAATTAGTCTATGTTAGAACATGCATTCTTACTAAGGGGAAACATTATATTTACAATAGAAAGCTAAAAAAATGTAAAAGATATACAATTTCTTTTTCTTACCAAATCACCTATAATTACATACACCCTCGTATTTTTTATACCTCATGTGGGAATGATCTTTAGATTTACTTGCATAGACTTATCAGATGTTTACAGGGGAGCAACCTATGCAGATTGCCCCTTCTGGATTTTAGTGATCCAGTTATTACTAAGAACCCTGCATGAATAAGTTGGCATTCTGATAAGCACATTAATTTTTTTCTTTTTATAATAAACATAATGAAAACTAGTAAATTGAACACAACAAAACCACAATCAACACCTTCAGGTGAATTTACTGCATACCAGGCACTTCACATGCTAAAGACAGAACAAAACGCCACAGTTAGCAGGTTTAGTGAGGCATACCTTGAATCCCAGCACTAGGGAGGAGGATCCAGGTGGGTTATTGTGAGCCAGGTCAGCCCGGGCTTCGTAGTGAGACCCTGTCTCCAAAGTGATGATGATGACAAATCTACATTCAGCCTTCGAGGTATTCAGTATCAGCTATATAGTCCAATACAATTTCATTCTTGCTAAGTGACAACAGGATGCCAGTCATTTCCCAGTACCAGGGGTGGGGGTGGTGGGGGTGGGGAAGAAATGATATGGGTTGTTTTACTGACTAACTTGAATCCTGATGTAGCAATAGGCATTTCTCAAAATTGATTTTCTCTTTGAGATAGTCTTTTCATGCAGTCGAAGCTGGCAAAGAATTCGCAATTCTCTTATTGCTTCTTCCCACATACTGAGACTCCACCATGACCAGCTTCCCAAATCCATTCTTTACAGATGAGAGCCGAAACTTCTGAGATCCGCTTTGGGTTCTTCAAGGATTCTCTGGCTAAGCCCAGTTTCTCGAAGGGAGAAGGGTTTCTTTGTTTTGCTTGGGTTCTTTGGCCAGCAAGTGGGTGTGGACTGTGCAGAGCAGGGTGTTTGGCTTGGGTTCTTTGGCCAGCAGGTGGGTGTGGACTGTGCAGAGCAGCAACACCAAGCTCCGGTTGGAACCTCGGAGCTTTGCCGTGTGCGGCTGCCATCTTCCCCGGGCTTGATGTCATGAGGAAGAGAACATTCCCTTTACCTCAGAACACGTACTGCTGCTGCACACGTTACAATCTATCAACAGCATCACCGGGGCTTTTGCGTCTCTGCCTGCCATAAAAACAGGGTGCATCCCTAGTCCTTCCTGGGGAAGAAGCATCTGCATTTGGGGTGCCAGGCTCAGTCAGCTATGCTTGCGCCACACTCCAGTTTTACCCAGCTCAAGCAGACAGAGGGTAACACACCACGCCTTCACACGGGCTTATTCTGAGAACCGGAGGCCCAGAAGCAGCGATCCAACTGGCCGTACCATGTACAGTCTTAGCAGACCAGGGATGGTTCTTTGCCTGCTGCCGGACACCACTTCCTCTGTTAACACAGCTGGAACCTTGTGAGAGCCTGCCCTTGCATGTGATCGTGGAGAAACTGTAGGCAAACCCAAATGAATCCTGTTTACAAAAGCATGGCCAACCTCTTCCATGACTCCAAGATGAATGAACTCAAAGAAAGGAGGCAGAATGTCCCATATCAAAGTAGACTGAGTCTGAAAACAAGGTGCAAAGTGAGACTCTTGAGCTGGGAGAAAGAACCTGAGAGGGACATTATGTAGGTAACTGATGAATGAGTAATACAAACTGCTCTCTCTCTCTCACTCGCTCTCTCTCATTCTCGCTCCTTTCATTCTTTGGCTTCCATATACATGTATGTAGTGATATGTCATTCATATTTTAATAAAGCTTGTCTGAAGCTTAGCGAATAAAACAGCCACTCTGATCAGCCTTACAGACCAGACAGTGGTAACACACACCTTTAATCCCAGTAGCCACACTAGTTTGTCATAGAAACCAGGTGGTAGTGGCCCACGCCTTTAATCCCAGCCCTAGAGAGGAATATAAGATGATGGGAGGAGACAGCTCTCACACAGTCTCATTCTGAGATTCCTGGAGGCAGGATTGCCATTTCAGACCGAGGTCGAGGTAAGAGCCAGTGGCTGGCTGTTTTGCTTTTTTGACCTGCAGGTTGAACCCTAATATCTGTATCTGGGTTTGTATTAATCATGCTACACACATGCAGTCACCCAAACACAAACACACGCCAAAAGAAAACATGCAAGATAAAAACAGCAGGCGTGCAATGATTCCATTTTTTGTTGTTAAATGGCCCATGTACATATGTGTGTATGTGTAAAATGAATTATATGGAATGATTTTCATGACTCTTACTTCATGGTGGTGGAATTTGAGTCACCTTATATTTTTTTTCCGAGATAGGGTTTCTCTGTAGTTTTAGAGCCTGTCCTGGAACTAGCTCTTGTAGACCAGGCTGGCCTCGGAGATCCACCTGCCTCTGCCTCCTGAGCGCTGGGATTAAAGTAAAGGTGTGCGCCACCACCGCCCGGCTTATATTCTTTCCATTTATGTGCTTTACCAGCTTTCACAGTGCAGCATTATTTCATAAACATACTAAAGCAGCATTTTTGGGTGAAAGGACAAAAGTATTCGCTTGATCTAACTTGGTTTTTTTATTTTTATTTTGTGTATGAGTCCTCTGCATATACACTTACATGCTAGAAAAGGGCACCAGATTCTATGATAGGTGGTTGTGAGCCACCATGTTATTGCTGGAAATTGACCTCACAGTCTCTGGAAGAACAGCCAGTGCTCTTAAACCTCTGAGCCATCTCTCCAGTCCCTGAAAAAAATTATAAGAAATTTTCACTTTAAAAAGTTCCTGCCTTACCTTGTTTTGTTTCTGTGACATGCTGAGTGTATAAACTTTAAACGTTTTGCCTTTTGATACTAAATGTCTCTAGATACGCTGAGCATGTTCACAAATGTGAGTAGAGTCTCTGGGCTGGAAAAAATTAGGAGTCTGATTTTCTTCAGCATTCTATTCAGAATGAAAGGTCTTGTGTTTAGTTCAAACTTCCCCAGCGTTCTTCTAGGACGCTCCCTTTGTCTTAAGTACCTGACCACCCTGAGTGCACATCCATGCCAGCCCAGAGAGATGCACACAGGAAATCGCCAGATCTCCTGGGACCCGAACATGCTGCCTTGCACAGTGAACAGGGCCTTCTTCCATGTTGGCTGCTTCAAAGTATCCTGAGAACCAATGAGGAGGGGTGTGGAATGCTTTGAGCCGCTCAGATGAAAGAAACCTCTGATTTTGTTTATAAAACAATCCTTGTTGCTAGTGAGTCCACCAAGCCAGCCAAGAACAGAGAAAGACCACTGGCATCCAAGCCACCACCAACAATGCAAGGAAGGTAGCTGTTGGTTCTAAGTGCCAAGATGGTGACAGCTTTGTGGCTTTACTTGAGTTGGATGGGAAAACTGTATAGTTAACAGACGGGCAGCGAGGGCTCTTAACTGCGGAGTCATCTTTCCACCCCCTTCCCCAGATATAATTTTAAGACAAATGATTCCTTCCTTTTATATGGAAATGCCAAATATAAAGATAAGCACACATGATGGATAAGAGTGGCTCCTCTTACACACTGTGGTGCACAGACTTATCCTCGCATCCACCCTCCCTTCTCCTTGCAACCCATGATTTGCTTTCTGGCTAAGGGAACATGAACATTTGACTCTATTGTATAGAGCCTTCTTGCTGGCAGACTTTCCTTGTTGGCTTAATGAATTCTGGGAAACGCCAAGGTGATAATGAACTACAGGTGGCCTCTAGGAGCTGCTAATGCCCTCTAGGAACTGTGGACAGTTTCCACAGGCCAACCAGCAAGAAGTTGGAGGCGGTCCTACACACATATGAAAATGAATTCTGCTAGGAACCTGAATGAGCTTGGAAGTGAATTCTTCTCCAGGTCATGAGAACACAACCTAGCCTCTATCTTGATGGGTGGGCAGAAGACTATCGACTTGGATACCTGAACCACAGAGGCTGTGGGGTACACTTGTGGTAAAGGCCCCCAGTTTGTGACAGTTTACAGCAATGGACAATGACACATGGTTACATCGAATGTCACCACTTTCCCAGTGTTCCCAGAGTTGTTCCTTCTGGCTCCTTGTGTGTGGGAGGTGGAGGAGCTGGAGTGTCTAAAAGCACATTCTAGTCTTTCTGTCATCTCGCTCACAAATACTTTTAGCACACATCCCTAGAGGGTGAACTTTTCAACAGTGCCAGATGCCAAAATAAAGAAATAAATAAAAAATTAAAAAATCCAGTTTAGTTGATAATAAGAATGGGCAAGTATTCTACCACCTAGTTACACTCCCAACCCCCAGAGAGGGCGTTTTCTAAGACCAAGACAATAGATACAACAATCAGTTAAAGGGTAGGAAAGAACACAAGCCTTTACTTCAAATGCCAGAGAAACGCCAGTTGTTTTTTTTTTTAATAGCATAGTTAGCAAACACATAGTTGCCTCTGTAATGTGTTGTTTTCTGTCATAAATATCTCAAACAATTCAAGGCTAATCCCAATTGTCCATTTAAGATCCTTCGCTGGGTGTGGTGGAACACGTCTCTAATCTCAGTATGCAAAAGGCTGAAGCAGAGAATCGGGAATTGGAGACCAGTCTATGCTACAAGAGTGAGAACTTGTTTCAGAAAGCACACCCATCCACTCACTAAACAAAGAAAAAGCCCTACCCAGTCCATAAGAATAGCATTTGCTTTTTAACTTCGTGTGACACCAGGTCCTATCTTAGTACCACTCCTATTCCCACCACTTCCCAGCTGGTCGCGTTCTTTTCCGCTATGGGATAGCCAAGCTTATCTCCCTTTGACACTGCGCACTGAGGCGCGCTTTGTGAGGGAAAAACTGAGCTCTGGGTCCAATTCCATCACTGTCGTTGGACAGCTTTGTGGTGTTGGGCAAGCAGTTCTTTAAGCTGGGTACAATAGTGCATCGCAGGGTTGTGGTGAGGATTGCCCAGCGAAGGCGGGCAGTGAGCAGGTGCCCACACTCACAGAGAAAGCACCTTTCCCAAAGCTGTCTTTGTTGCTCTCCAAACGCAGAGCACCAGAAAGTCCAGTACCTTGCCTCCCCCGCCTTCGTTGCAGGGGATGCAGGGACTTGTAGTTTTAGGTCCCCAAGTCACGTTTCCTCTCAGAGCTGGACAGCGAGAGAAGGAACTACATATCCCAGCGGGCTCCGAAAAGAAAGTAGGGCTAGGAAAATCGAGCATAGCTGCCTGGTGCCTTTTTGCTCTTGGTTACCCTAGTGCACAACCCCAGTAAGCGCTCCCACACGGCCGCGAAGCCCAGGAGCGCAAAAGCGCATAGGCGTCTGGAGCTCGGCTTGAGCCCACTGGTCCACCCGACTGAGGCTGGGGTGGAGAGAGACGCACTCCAAGCATCCTCTAGACGCGCGGTCCCTTTACTGTGTGGGGGCTCCACGGGGGGAAGGAGACAGAAGAAAAACGGGAACATTGTGAGCATCAGTGGGGGAAAAGTAGAGGATGAGAAGTGGGGGAGGCAGCGAGCCAAACAAAGCCTGCCACAAAGGGCTTTTAATCGGAAAGAAAACCCAATCGGTCGCTGTTGGAGCGAACACAGACCGCTCTTCGGTCCCCTGCCCTTCGAGGTCCCGAAGTCTGGGCCGCTGTTCATCACTCTGTCATCAGGCATTACCCCCATGTCTGGGCATCAGTAGAGTTTCCCCAGCATCTCGGCCACGCGTGGCGCTGGGGAGGAAGAGGACGAGCTGGGGGCAGGCCAGGGAAGGTCACGTCTCCGCGCCGAGGGTACTCAGGTCCCCGGTAGTTGCAAGAATGGTTTGGCGAGTGGCCATGAGGATGCGCGTGTCCCGGGGCGGCAGCTGCTACCGGGAATAGTCCGGAGGAGACGCCTGTAGCGGACCGAAGTCCGCGGGGAGCGCATGGCGCCTCAGCACAGAGGGCAACGACCCGGTCGCTCCTGGGGCGGAGGATGTCACCGGGAGCCAGGCGCCTTCCTCTGGACGCGCCAGGCCTGCCCAGTCCCCGAGCCCTGCTCTCTCGCCCGTGGGGACTAGGGCAGGGACCCCGGGGAGCCGGTGCCCCGGCTTCGCTGGCGAAGAGGAGGAGCAGAAGGAGGAGCCCGGCTGTGAGGCGCGGGCGTCGCCGCCCACCCGGCCGCGAGGAGGCGGACCTGCTCGGAGCGGAGCGCGGCGCGCGCGCCGGGGCTGAGCCTTGCAAACAAGTGTCTGTGGCAGTGTCCCCGCGGCCCTCCGGCGGCCCTCTTCGAGCTAGGGCTGGCTCCTCCGGACAGAAGGAACCGAGGAAGCCCCGGGAGCCGCCGCCTCCACCCTAGGCCGGGAGCCCCGTGCAAAGGGCGGCGGACACGGCGCGGCTGCACGGCTCGTGGACGCGGGGTCGCCGTGCGGGCAGCGCCCGGCTCTTACCGAACAGCTCTTGACAGAATAACGCGCGTGGCTGTCCCCACCCCTGGGAGGGGTTGCCGGTGCCGCGAGCTGCCTCCCAGTTTGCAGCGCTCTCCCCTGGGAGGATCCGCCACTGGGAAGGAGTAGAAGCCACCTGGCCGAGGCGCAGAAGTGACTCTGGAGGGAGCCCGCGTTGGGGTCTGCAGCCTAGTGTCCCCTCTGGGCGCGGCGATCGCGGATCCGCGGGCCGGAGCAAAGGCGCAGCCAGGAGCTTGCTGGCAGCGGGGCCAGGCGCACCGCGATTTGAGGGGTCTGCTGAACGGTCTCCCGCGCCCCCACGGGGTCCTATAGCCCCGATCCACGGGCTGGAAGCCACGGAGAACCGCTGCCGCGGGCTGAGGACTAATACCGTCCCTCCGGAAAGCGGATTCTGCTATGACAGCTGGGCTCCCCAAGGGGTTAACCTGGGTGTCCTCGGCAAAGTTGTCGCCGAGCCGGGAGCCCGTTTAGGGGTCACAGCGCCGCGGCTCGGGGGCCGGCCGGGTGGCCGGCGGCGGCCGTGGCTTGGAGGGACCCGCACGGCCGGGGGGCTTCTGGGGGTGTGCGCCCCCAGCCGGCTGCCCTCGTGGATGCCTCCCGGTGGCGGCGGGCCCATGAAAGACTGCGAGTACAGTCAGATCAGCACCCACAGCTCCTCCCCGATGGAGTCGCCCCACAAGAAGAAGAAAATTGCGGCCCGGAGGAAATGGGAGGTGTTCCCGGGGAGAAACAAGTTCTTTTGCAACGGGAGGATCATGATGGCCCGGCAGACGGGCGTCTTCTACCTGACGCTCATCCTCATCCTGGTCACTAGTGGACTCTTCTTCGCCTTCGAGTAAGTGGTGGCTTCCAGATGCCCTGCTCCTCTCGCCTTCCCCTGCCTCTACTTCGGCGACTTTCGTTTTCTGGTGTATATTGTTATATAATGCCAGCCTGCTCTCCCTGTTTTCCCTTTAAGGGACTGTTTGATTTTCATCCCCTTCTCCCCCGGAATAACGCCTTGATGGGCAGGGATCCTGGGAGTAAGGAAGAGGGGAGTGGGGGCACGAGTAAGCTGTGCCAGGTCACAGGCTCCTGAGGATTGGGTAGAACCAGGCAGGTAGGTTCCCTGCTGAGTTTGGAACTAGCACATCAGCCCCGGTGCAGCCTTCTGGGGGAGGGGTGTGGGAATTTCTTAGATGGGGGAGCAAACTTGACTTATTTTCCCCCCACGCCCACCCCCGCCGCTAAGGAAGTGCAAGGCATCTTCTTAAGCCTAGTTGGCTAAATCTTGTAGTCAGTTTGCAGAATAATGAGGAATCTCAGTTATTTCAGGTTGAAAGTGTGGGTTACCGGCAGTGTCCTGCGGTAATTTCATTTTTCGTTCTTTTTGTGCCCCTGATTACCAGCCTTTCGCTTGCCGAGGGTGGAGCGTTTTCCCTCTTAATTTCGAAGAAGTTCTCATAGAAAATATCCACAACAGATCATTCGGGAACAGGTGAAAGATGTGAGGCCTGGAAAGGAAAAGGAGGCACTTTATGGCCCCTCCTGATTCCAGAAACAACCCTTCAGGACTTTATCCTGGGGGTGGGAAACGTGAGCCTTTAGGAAAATCAAATTGGGCATAAGCGCTGAACCTTCTGCCAGCTGAAGAAAGGTTTCATTCATTAGTAGCCATTAGGTAAAGAGTTTAGCCATACTCCAAATCAATAGCAATTGCTCTGATTGTGTTACCCCTCCTCCACTTTATGCGCAATAAAAGTTACAGCCTCTACTCAAACTTTCAGAAAAAAGTGTGTTTATGGACAGATTTTCTTTGCGTTGCCCACATCCCATCTATTATAGGCATGATAATGTTTTCAGCCCTTTCCGCTTCTTCTGACTAGGGTAATCTAAAACCTACTATGTTTGTTTAGTTTTGTCTTTAACAAGGACTAGGCTCTGATTTTGACGTCTCCAGCTTTCGCTTTTTTTCCCCCTTACAACCCCTGCCCCTCCATTTCTGATTTGGGATTGCCTAGGTGTCTCTTAGGTTAACTTTTGTGGGTGTTTGAGATTAAATTGGTGGCATCTGTTGGGGGGACCTGTGGGCTGGAGGGAAGGGATATGAGCTTTGTGTAGAATGTCAAGAAGTCATACTCTGTGGAGCCCCTGTTGTTTTCTTGGGTGTGCAGCCAGCCAGCCTCTTGTCCCTGCTGACTGGACTGGTGGAAATTGGGGGAAGGGGTTCAGGGGCTCCTAGGGTGCTTGTATTCTACATCTGGATGGGAGTAACGATGCCACATGTTTAACAGAAATGCCATCTCCTTTGCAGGGGCTTTAGTTACAGGTGGCTTTAGTTGGAGAGTGTTCAGTATGCCTCTATTGTCATAAAATGCTTCCGGTAGACTCGTATTGGCATTTAAACTATTTTGGGGGATTCTAAAGTGAAGACGATTAGATAATCTTCGTGTGCGAGTTACAGAGCTTCAGCTGTGAGTGTGCTGCAGGCAGGCTGGTAACTAATCCCTTTTGATGCACATCCAAACCTTCACTGTGTGGTTAGGGACCCCCCCCGAGTTATTATACTCTATCTTTTATTTTCCTGTTCAAATGTAGCTTCTAACCAAATCATCATATATTCATATTCATTTCTTGATCTCTCTCTCTGTGTCTTTTTTCAAGAGTTTCCCAAAGTCCTCACTTGCAGCTTGTTAAGACCCTCTGCTCTGCCAATGTTGTGCTGAGGACTGTAGGAACCGTGGGCTCTGGGCTTTTATTAGACCCTATTTGCAACATCATGTTATGTCAGCTCTATGGGAGTTGGGGTACGTAAGTGTGCACATGCTTACTCTCCACCACCAGTGTTGCTTCGGCTAGACAAGCTGAAGCTTCAAGAAAGTAAAAGGCCCATCCTAGTGCTGTGTTGCAGTTGGGAAGAATCATAGGTCTGTGCAAACCTCAGCCTGTCATGGTTTGATCAGGCATTGCTATTGTATTCCATTGTCGTGGGCACTGACGTTGTCTGGAGTTTCCAATCACTGCTAGAGACGGAATGAAATCAAATTATTCTAACCAAGTTAATTTGCGAGAGACTCAAAAGCCAGCTAGCCACGCACACAGGAAATGTGATCAAGAGGAAATGCCAATATTTTCTGTTCCCGCCCATCTTTTCCCTGGTCATCCTTTAGTTATTTGTTGAACACATATTCTGTGGTTCCCTATTTTGAGTGTTTTGTTTCATGTCTTGGTAGCTTTTCATGTGAACGTTATGTCCAGCTTATGATTGTGGTAAAAGACCCTAGAAAAATAACTGAAAGGAAAAAAGGTGGCTTTTGGCTCACGGTGTCAGAGGCGTCAGCCACTGTTCATTTGGCCCACCACTTTCACACCCAAGGAGAAGGATAACATGCCAGCCGGCAAGGCCATGAGCTTGAGGAAGGCTGCTTACTTCATGGCAGCCAGGAAACGGAAAGAAACAGAAATGGGTACCCCCTGACCTCCTTCCCATGATGAGGCCCAATCTCCTACCACCTCCCAATGATGCTGTCATATAACTCTGCCCTTTGCCCTCCTCATTCCCAACTTGGAACAGATGGATGAGGAAGTTAAGTCAAGAGAAGTGAACTCACCAGGCTCAGCAATGGGTACTGGTGGTGACTTCAGTCCCTGGAGAATGGCAGAGGAGAGAGGATTATTCCCACAGGAGAGAGGAAGAAAGCAATCATAACACTTGCTGTGGGAAGGCTGCTGAGCACAAATCCAACTCTCCTTAGGTTCACACCCATCCGGTTTTCTGCAAAGTGTGTAATCTGGTTAGAAGCAGAACTTTCAGAAATGCAGATCATAAACTTCTTGCCAGCAGTATGACCCTCAATTAAGTGGTCATTTTAAAATAAACTTTGTATTGGTTGGGGTATTATTATTATTATTATTTATCAAATTGACACTACCATGGATAACCTGGGAAAAGGCAACCTCAACTGAGGGATTGCCCAGATCACATTGACTTGTGGCCTTGACTCTGACATAGTGTCTTCATTAATGATCAGTGTGGAAGGGCCCAGCCCTCAGGAAAGTAAGTATGAGCTATATAACAAAGTGTGAGTGAGCCAGCAAGCAGCATCCCTCCATGGTTTCTGCATCAGTTCCTGCTCTGACTTCCCTGAGTGATGGACTATCATCTGGAAGTGTAAGCTGAAATAAACCCTTTCCTCCCTAAGGAGCTTTTGAGGTGGTTCTCAACCCCCCCCCCAAATATCATTGGAAAACACAGCTATTTACATTGCGATTCATAACAGTAGCAAAATTATAGTTAAGAAGTAGCAACTCAAATAATTTTATGGTGAAGGGTCACCACAGTATGAGAAACTTAATTAAAGGGTTGTAGCATTAGGAAGGTTGAGAACCGCTGGGTTAGAGTGTTTTATCATAGCAACAGACTCCAGGCTATGTCAGGTTGAAAATGAAAGCCAGTTAGCACACCTTGACTTCAATCTACAAAGTGTGATTTGTAATATCTAGCCTTACATGTTAGTATTAAAGGGAACAGCATTCTCAGGATGGTGTCTGGTGTGGAGCAATGCCGACTGCATGGTATATATTGTTACGTTAAACCTCCCAAAGAAGCCGCCTACCCTTTGAGAGTCTTGAGGAAGGGTGCATGTGGGTTAATAAGCGAGAGTGTTGAGATAGCATTATTAGCATGGAGAAACTGTGGTACTGTGCAGTCCCTTATGAGGACAGCGACCTTTATAAAAGTCCCTCGAGCTCATGTCAGCAGTGTCCTGGATCTTACCCCTGCAGAGTGGGCGGCCTGCAGGGGTGCTCGAGGAAGTGTCCCAATCCACACCCCGATTCCATCTCCTTTTCTGGGAGCTCTCGTCTTAGAACTGTAGACCAGCCAAGAAACTACCCGAAGCAACCAGCTGTAACACTTTGCTCTTTCCAAGCAGGTCAGGGCTGCTTATCTTTCTGTCTGCCTTTATTGAACATATGGAGCACTGGTGAAAATGGCAGCGTTTCATAGCTGGCATTTAAGAAGGAAGGAAGGGACGCTGATGGTGGCACCGAGACATCTCCCTACTCCTTGAATTTACTAAGAGTCTCCTCCAAGTACTGCCATTCCCACAGCCGCAGAATGGGGTTTGAAAAGATCAGTGAACACTGTCAATTTTCCTTTGCCTCTGAATTATGCACACATGTATACATGCAGCCTGTTCTGTCATGGCTAAAAATCTGGAAGTGAAAAACCTTTGTTTCTAAATATTGGAATTTCATAGTTTCTTCTCACAGGGGTAGAAAGAGGGACCTGAGTGGGAAGCCGAGTGTTTCAGGTTCTCATGTGAGGGGAGGGGAGGCCTGCTTAGATACTAAGCATGATGTGTCTCCTTGTGACAGGTTGCAGGTATTGCTGGAGTCCAAATGTGGGAATTTGGGAACACTCTCAAAATCATTGTTAGAAGTCCATTGACGTTCATTTCAAAAAGCAGTGTAGGGCCAGTGAGATGGCTCAGCAAGTAAAGGCGCTTGTAGTCAAACTCGACAACCCATGTTCAGTCTCTGTGACCAACATAGTTAGAGAGAACTGACTCCTGCAAGTGGCTGTGTCTTCCAAAATACATGCCTTGGCATGCATGTGTATGCACATATGCATACACACACACAGTGAATAAACAAATCCTAAAAACAGCGTCTCTCTCTCTCTCTCTCTCTCTCTCTCTCTCTCTCTCTCTCTCTCCTTTCTCTGCCCACTCCTTCCAGAACCCTCTCCTCTTACTTCTTCTATATTTTCTTGACTTCTCTTCTTGTTAATTTAGAGCTAACCTCCTCTGAACTAAATGAGGAGCCATTGGGGATCAGTAGAGCCGGGGGTCATGCTTGCCTTGGCAATGGTACTTGGATTCTTTCTTGGTAAATAAAAGTCTCATTTCCTATAATAATGATGTTGTTCTAGGTGGAATAATCTTTATTATCTTGTAAGGTATTACCCCTGTAACATAGGTTCCTAGTTTGTGTTAGGAAGCTCCCCATCATAGCAAAATGCCTGAGATAACACATGAAGAGAGAAAGTTTATTTTGGCTTGTGGTTTTAGAGCTCCAGCCCATGCTTTGGTAGACCCATTTCTTTTAGAACTCAGGTAGGGGTTCTAAATGACAGTGGTGGGAAACACACAGCAGGACAAAGCTTTCCCTTTATGACTAAAAAGCAAAAGACGATGAGAACGGAGACCCATAATCTCTTCTGAGAGGATGCCCCAATTATCTAAGGACTTGCCTCAGCCCTGCCTCCTGACAGCTCCACCACCTCCCAACAGTGTTACTCTAGAGACCAAACCTCTAACTCATAGGCCTTTGGGGAGCATTCGGCATCCAAGGTGTAGCTGAGGCTGTCTTCTGTAAATGATTGCCAGTTCAGTGATGCCTCTGTCATAGATGGGTTAGTTCATTACAGAGTGGAGATGCAGCTTCTCTAGCTCCTCCTACATAGAGTGTATCTGGTTTTGTACCTTTCTCTGAAAACATCTACAACAGGTCGTATCTTCTTCTGGCCAGATGCTGGTTATATTATGCTCTGCAAAATACCAGGGGACTGAGAGAAATGGCAGCAGTAACCCTCAGGACCTCATGAGGCAACGTTCCCTGTCTACACAGTGATGGGCAAGGATGTATGGGAATCACAATGGTTCCCCGGGAATCTTAAGTAACTTTAAATCTTCATTATAGGCCAGGCATAGTGGTGCACACCTTTAATCCCAGCACTCAGGAGACAGAAGCAGAAGGACCTCTGTGAGTTCCAGGCCAACCAGATCTACAGAGTGAGTTCCGGGACAGCTAGGGCTGTTACACAGAGAAACCCTGTCACAAAAAAACAACAAAAACAAACAAACAAAAACTCTATCATAATCTCTTACATGACAAATGCCCACTTCTTTGTGTATGTGGTCAACACATGCATGTTCCATGAGGGTCCTGTGTGTTCTGTTCAGCGCTAGATTCCTCAGTCCCTACCATAGTAGCAGGTACATAGCCCATGCAGGAAATGTGCTTAATTAACTAATCATAGACTGGAAAACTATTGAAAAACTTCTCTGTGTTTTAGTTTTTGTACTTGAGGAGATTGTATGAATAGAGAAAATGTATAATTAATAATGAATTACAGAATACTTTTAACAACTATATTTGATACTTTTATCTTAACAACTATATTTGATGCAAGTCCTCAGAATCAAGTGGCATCCTTTTCAAATGTGTCCATGGAAGCCAGAGAGGTTTTCTTATTGACTTAGGAAGCTAGACATAGAATCAGGATGCTCATTAGCTTAGACTGCTTTCTAGTATTTCTTTATTTCTGCCCTTAATGTTATAGGCAGAAAAATCATTCTGATATCTATATGTGTGTGTGCACCTGTGTGTGAGGTATTGCACATGAGTGCAGGTCAGAAGCATTGGATTCCCAGTTGTGAGCTGCCTGATGTGGGTGCTGGGATCCAAACTTGGATTCGCTGCAGGATTAGTGTATGCTCTTAACGGCTAAGCCATCTCTCCAGCCCCAGCCACCCATGTCTTGTTGCTGTCTGTCTGAGCTAGTAGGAAGTGATACTGTGTGTTATGGAGAAAAGATTCATGTAGGTTCCTAAAATAGGGTAGTGATGCTTAATTATTTAATGGACCATATCTGCATATCCTGGAGATTTTTCTTTTCTGCAGTATAATCTTGTACATGATTTATTCATGACAGAATTATTATGTCTTAGCAATAGAATTTAAATGAAGGATTTCAAGGAAGTATGCTGTTCTCCTGTAGCTGGGCTTGTTAGCAAATCCAGAAGTGTTCTTATAGATACTTTAAAATTAGTTGCATCTAGGAATTAGGGTCTAATAAAATGTCCGTTTGTTCAGTTGCTCAGGTAAGGGTTAGGAACCCTCTTATGTTCTTATTTAGTTGTTCCTTAAATGTAAAAGACTGATCCCACTTCACATATTTTGTTAAATTTGAGTCCAAATCTTATAGTGTGGCACAGGCTGGCCTGGAACTGGAAATCCTCCTGCCTCTGCCTCCCAAGTGCTGGGATTATAGGTGTGTGCTAAACACAAGTTCTCAAATATATTTTTCAAAACACTTTTCACTTGAGTTTTAACTGCATTTGTACATTAGTGTCTGTGTGTGGGATTTGCACTGAAGTGCAGATGCCCAAGGAGGTGGGAAGCGGGTGTTGGATCCTCTGGCGCTGCAGTGAAGGGCTGAGGGAGTGTTTGAGGCTTGTGGTGTGGGTGCTGGGACTGACCTCAGGTCCTCTGAGAGAGCAGTAAGTGCCCTGAACTGCTGTGTCATCTCTCTAGCCCTTCAAACAGATTTTAAAAATCTCTCATAATTTAATTTTTAAGTTAGTGTACAAAATAATGAATTTCGCTGTATGTTTTTCATTGTACTTTATAAAAAGATGGGCTTTCTGTATCTCCAGTTTTCATGTTTTAAGGACTTATTCATAGAGAAGATTATGGATAAATATGTGCTCAAGTTTTGAGGTAAAATACTATCAGAAAAATCCCATCCAACTCCCACCCCGCTCAAGAACCACATCAATACCAGTGCTTTTTACGTTTTTAGTTAAAAATTTTAATTGACACATAAAACTTACAGATAGTTATAGATTAGCATATAATGTTTTGATTCATGTTAGAATCAGGACAAGTGCATCTGTCACCTTAAACATTAATCACTTCTTTGCTGCTAAAACACTTCTCATTGCTTTTCTAAATCTTACTGTACTTTCCAGTCTACTCGAGATGCCCTGGATCCTTTGGCCCAGTCCCAACTCCCTTCCCTGAGGCCGTGGGAAGGAGGAAGCTAGTCATTTTTAGTACCTGGCCTTTTGCATTCTCAAACAGTGGGATACTTGGTTTCATGTCTCTTCAACCCTCCCTAGTCCCCTCCACACTCACCCCCACCCTGTCCCATTTCTTTCTTTTAGGTCTCAGACATGCCAGACAGTACCAAACAGGCTATGGCCTCAGCCCAAGCTTTTCTGTATCAACACTCTATCAAGCAATGTGTAGTCTTCCTTTCTGAAATGATAGCATTGACTTTGTGTATTTTGAATATAAGGTAGCATCACATTGGATACGTTTACTTGTGCAGATGGCACAACTTTTTGATTTGAAATGATTTCAAGCTTCCGGAAGAGTCGCAAGACTAATTTAGTCTCCTAGACTCTCGAGTCCCATCACTTCTTGACGGATTTCTTGCTCTCCCTTTTCTTCATTCTCTCTGTTTTAATTCCCCCAAGCCCCTGAAAATTAAGTTGACATCATGTTCCTTCACTTCCCAATGCTTCAGCGTGTAATCAGCTTGGAGCATTTTGTCATCAGAGACATGGGGTTCTTGCTACAGAACCCATGTTGGCTTCAAATCGCAGCCTTCCCCTCTCAGTCTCTTCAAACTTTGGGCTTTTAGGCAGGGCCTTTGTACTTGGCAACTGTGTAATTCTTAACAACAACAAAAAGGATACTTTCTTTGGCCAAAATGGTGATGGCTTCAGTTTTAGGAAGCAACATGGACAGAACAATCCATTAACTTTGTAATCCAATTGTTCATCTTCTATTTTCCCTGCATTACTTTGGTTTTTGTTTCCTGCCTTCAGCATTATCTTTAGTTTTCTATGTTATCTTCTTCTAAAACTTTAGGCTGTGTTCTTTTGTGCTATCATTAGTGATTGCTTGAGATACTACCGTGTGATCTTTTATCTGTTATAATGCACTTCCAAATATAAGCATTGTACTTCAAAAATAACATATGAATCTTAACTTTTATCATTTCCTTAATCTTTGTACCCTTTGTGTTCGTACTGTTCTGTCTTTTACATCCATGCATGGTATAAAACCAGTAATATTATTTTCTAGCCATTAAGAATATCTAAAGGAAATATAAGTCAATGTATACTAAAATGTTTTAGAACAAAACATATTTAAATAAAAACACTTGTTTTGTAAATACGCAGAATTTAAAATGAACTCTGTACTTATCTTTATATGTTTGCAATCTGGACCACTCTTTGTCTCCTTCACCTTTGGGGTCTTCCTATGTCGGCCAAGCTATATTGTCTGTATTATTTCTGCTGGCTTAAAAATATACCCGTCCCAGATGGATATGGTAGAGTGCTTGGGAGGCAGAGGCAGGTACAGCTCCACGAATCGGAAGCCAGTCTGCTCTGCACAGTGAAGCTCTGTCTCAAAGCAGTCGCCAACGCCACAAAACAAAAGAAACCAGCAAAATATCATTTTCTATGTTTCTTATATTGAGTCTGCCTTAATATAAAATTCACACATTTCAATGGATATAATCTATTGTGATGTCATATAGCATGTTTTACTGTTGATAGCTGATTGCCTCTTTATAGGTTGTTCTCAGTAGTTGCTATATGACGTGTGCCTGTGGCTTTCTCTCTATTTATCCTGCTTGGGATTTGCTAGGATTCTCAGATCTTTGGATTGATACCTTTCATCTGATTTGGAGATTTCTCATTCATTATTTTTTCAGATATTTCTCCTGTCTTCCTCTCTTTTCTTTCCTATGAGTCTACTTATACATCATAGCATTTTATATAGTACCATGCTCTTCACTTTATTTCAGGTTTTTCTCTTTTCTTCCTCTTTGTGTTTTATTTTGAATAATTCCACTTGATATATCTTTAAATTTATTGATTATTCCTATGTCAGGCCACTTTAATAACTTGCTTTTTCATTTTTTTGGACATTCCCACATTAATTTTGTTTTGGTTTCCAGTCTTCTGCTGAAGAAACACTTCCCCAGAGACTCTAGTGTCTGACCTCTGGGCTGGCTATGTCTTCTTTGTCTATGGATTCTGTTTCTTCCTTCTTTGTGGGCCTCATACATTTTAATTACATGATAGCCATTGTGTGTAAAGGAATTAAAGAAATTGCAGCAATTTACAAAATTTTAATATCTTTAATGTGTGAGTTGAGTCAGCCTTATTTGTACAAGTTTAATATCCCTTAACTAAAATGCTTGAGACCAGGGATTTCATTTTTTTCTCTAGTCTTGCAGTTTTTACATGTACATAACCCAAAGGTAACTTTGTAGAACCATTTTAGGAAGCTTAGACTTGATTTGGATCCTGCTCATGAAGTCAGGGGTGGAATTTCCACTGGTGGAATCATGTTGGTGCTCAGAGAGTGGGGAATTTTCGTGCACTCAAAATTTTGGACTTTGGTGTGACGCTTGCTCAGTTGAAATGGTTGTGAGCCTGGAGAAGCTGCACTTAGGTTCATTATCTCTGGCTTTTAAAGGCTTGAGGGTCACGTCACACTTTCCCTCTAGCTGTGCTTATGATCTGAGCCCTGGTCAAGCAATTTCTTCATATTTTCTAGTCTAGCGCCAGTTTAGCAAACTATGGGAGATTTGTCTCGGCCTTTTAGCTTGACTGACAGCCTTCTGTTTTTGCTTTAGATCCTGCCCTCAGCTTTCTGGGCCTTAGGCAACCTCTTTTGCTTGTTGCTCTGGCCCAGCTCTGGGAGGTCTACAATGACAGCCTGGTTAAGTACCTGAGACTGGGAGACTCCATTTTTAGCCTCTGATCCTTCCATGGCTTAATTTGAGATGGGTCCCAGGAGTCTCTCAATGGTCCTGTCCTCCCCCAGCCATTGGTGTGCCCTTGCTGTGTGCTGAGTGAAAACCAGCAGGAAGAAGTTGACAGGCCATGCACACGTCCTCTGAGGCTGAGGCCCTTTGGAGTTCTTATCCATATGACAATCCACATGGGGCCATTGATGCCAGTTAAAGACTTAGCTGGTTTCTCCTTACTCCCGTCCATGGCAGATGGCTGCTCTTCCTCCTGCTTTGTTAGGCCAGAAGCAACTGTTACCCCTTTCCTCTAGGGAAGGGCTCTTGGCATTCAGATTTCTCTGCATTGTCAGGTTCCTGACAGATTTCAAAATCTATGCTCTCATTGCTTTCTCAACGTTCAGCCTGTGAGGATTTTAAACTTAATATTGTATTTCTCATATTCCTTGATGTATTGGTTCATAATACATAATTTACATTTACTGCTGTGACAGCTTATCTATGTAAACATGCCCTGATTGTTCTTGACATTCCTTTGGTTCTTCTCTCTTTGATTCTGATTCTTAGAAATTGCTGACATTTTCTCGGATAGAATACACCAGACTGCCACGTCATAGATTTTTTTTTTAATCTTAAAATGTGTCCTGTCTATGCCTATGACATCCAGATGGAAATGCTTTAGTCTGAATCACTGAACATGAGTTTAGCATGGATCCAGTGGTTTTACATGAATGATAAAGAAAAAATACTTACCCAATGCTTAGATCCTGTCAATTGATCATTGATCAAAATAGCCTATAATTATCATGAAGGTGTATAGAGCTCCTTACAACAGACAAGGTACTTTATTCCTAATCTTCACCTTTTACTTTAATGCTATTTCTCTATTTTTTAAAAAATAGGTTTAATATTTTTGCCTCCTTACTCATGGTACTCATGACACCAGGTCTTCTCTGGTCTTGTACTTCCTTTCTATACCGTCTGTCATTGTATATGGTCTTCTGCCCATGGCTGACTTTGGTTGAAAACCAGAGAGAAGCTCTGTTGAATTCAGGAATCACAGAATAAACTCCACAGACACTCGTTTCCTGATGCTCCCCTGATGCGCCGAAGGAGACGCAACATCACTTCCTCTGTCCCACGGGACCCAGGATGGAAACCAGGACGGCAGCACTGCCTCCGTGCATGTCTCCTTGCCGGGAGGGCTCCATTCCTTCTGTCTGTAGGTTTTTTTTTTAAATTTAAACAGTTTAAGCACATCTAAACAGTCAGTTAAAAACAAGGATTTATATATAATCACTTCCATATATCTCCAAACTAGATTTTTTTAAGCCAATGACTTCAAAGTCCATGGGAATTAGTATTGTTGCTGAGGACCATGGAAATGTGGCAAGGGTGCTGACTGGCTGATAGGGGAGGGTGTGGTCCATGGCGCTGGGGCTGGTTGCTTAGCCCAGAGATAGCTTTATCAGCGAAGGGATGGTGGTGTAAGCCCCCACTTGGGAAAGACTTTAGCCCTGTGAGTTGGCTCTCTTGTGGTGGTTTTCCCATACTTCCCAAGAATTCAGGGCAACGGTCTATTTTCATACAAAACACCAGAGCCCATGAAAAGCATGAGTTTTGGTGCCTGAGAAAGAATTGCTTCTCCTTATGCTGGCTGTAGAAGTAAGTCCGCAGAAGGTGTGTCCTGGGCCATTTCCTGCATAGGATGTGACTGTCTTCTTCAGTCTCCACTTTCCCCTTCCTCTTAGCATGGGACATTTGGAGGGCTTTCTGTTCTTTGGAACTTTTCCTTCCTTTGGCATGCCTAGGATGTACGTCTCCTCAGTGTTAGTCTTTTCCTCCTGTGCTACATCTGTGAACTTTGCTCGCTCTCCTCCTGCCTTTCTCACTTCCCCAAACAGCTTCACATCCTTGAGATGGTGGCTCTGTTTTTTTTCAAATATGACTTCCAGGTCTTTTTCCTACTCTACTGTGGCACCTGCTCTACCCAGAAGATGCCAGTCACAGAGACCGGTCACTACAACATGAAGAACTGTATTAAAGGGTTCCAGCATCAGGAAGGTTGGGAACCATGGCTCTAGATTGTATTTATTCTTCCTGTCTCTGAACTTCCAATATACTGACTTTCAAACATTTTCAGAATTTTCTTGACATTCTTCCTATACCAGCATAGATCCAAATCCCTCCTCTTGAATCTGGGTCACTTGTGTGAAGAATGGCATATGGCGAAAAGGATGCTCTGTGATTTCCAAGGCTAGCTTAGAAAGCATGAAGAAAGCTTCTGCCCGATTCTTCCATGCATGCTCTCTCTCATGTCCTTAGGTCCATGCTCCCCTGAGCTCTCAGCGTCAAGTGAGAAGGCCTGGCCACCTAGAAACCTCCTTAGTCCAGAGCTTGTATAAAGTGTAGACCAGACAGAGAGGAAGCCACTTGCCAAATGAATGACGTGTCACATGACTATAATTCTACTTTACCCACTAGATGATTCTCTCACCCCGAAATCCCCAATCTCCCTGATCTTCCCATCCTGTCTTTTGTCTACTGAAAGCTGAGTGCAGCATACAGGGGTGATCCCTGCTGAGCTCTGCCAGGTTGCAGCTTTCTGAGTAGAATAAAGTTGTCAATGTAATGTTTTAAGCAGCTACATTTAGGGACATTTAGTATCCAACCATAGTTACTGGGAAGTTACTATGGCCAGAAGTTCTCAAATGAGATGTTGGGACTGTCTGCACGTGTTGGATGGGATGGGGAGGGGTATTTAGTAATTAATATGTAACTCTAATAATTAAAAAAAGAACTCTTAAACTTCATCAGTGTAACTTGTTGCTAGCAATGACCGTCTGTGAGTGGGAGGGAAGGAGTTACCACCGATATGCTCTTATTCTTCCTTGGAGATGTGGTCCTGGTGGGAAACCACTTCAGCATTAGTGGCCTTGGCTCTTCCACTCCGTGCCAGAAGAGCTGCCTTGTTGCCTCTCCCACTCTGGCTCTACTCTTCCCTTGCTCCGGCTCCTGAACCTCTAAGTTCCCTGCCATCGGGAACTTGGACAACTCGCGTGGGAAGCTAAATTCATGTAACCTGTTTATACCTGACTTGGACACCTCGCCTGGGAAGCTAAATTCATGTAACCTGTTTATACCTGGTATTCAAGGCCTTTCTCCTACTCTAAGGAGTTACTAAGTGTGATAGGTGAGAAGCTCTGTTACCTCATGTCTGTTGATTTTGGAGGAGGTTGAATGTCATCATCCATGTAGTATGCTAGGAGGGCCAGTTTCTCTTGGATTACTGGGCACCAGAGACCAGGTTTACCTGTCTCTGCAGCTATTACACACTACGGTCTTTTCTGTAATGACCTGTGGGGGCCTCGTGTTCTGCAGAGCTCTCTTACAAGTGTGGGTGACTCCCCATCTAATGACTCCCAGTGACTTGATCTTTTGAGTGGGCCTCAGATTTGTATAATCAAAGCAATTTGTCATCTTGAATGGTCCTATTTTAGGGTCTTTTAATGCCACAAAGTTCCCATACAGGCTCGATGTCAGATAAGAGCATATTTTGAACATATTAGTCCAAGTCCAGTTGGATTCAGCAGCTATATATGGTCTATTTATCTTTCTAAGCAGGGAGAAGAATTCTTTCCTCCAACGGCCTCACACTTAGGAGCTTCATTTGAATCTCCCTGTTTCTCCTTAAGATCACACCCCATGAAAATTAAACTTCGGAATGGTCTCAACACGCACATTCAAATGGTGATTGCCACCCTATTTAGGAGATGCATGGCATCTGTGTTTATGTTCTCAGACCATTAGCTATAAGTGAATCTTTCAAATGGAGGGCTGCTATCTTTTTTTTTTTTTAGGTAAATAACTCCATCCATTTCTCTGTCCTTAAATTATTAATCAAGATTAACATGTTTTAAAATTACATTTTATTTATTTATGTATCTATTTGTGTGTGTGTGTGTGTGTGTGTGTGTGTGTGTGTGTGTGTGTGTGTGAAGGTCAGAGGACAACTTGCAGGAGTTGGTTCTCTCCTTCCACCACGCTGGGCATGGGGATCAAAATCAGGTCACCAGACTAGGTGACAAACATATCCACCTGCTGGGCCATCTTGCTGGCCCATGGTTTTATACTATAATTCTTATTGAGTTAAAAAAAAAATAGAGTCTGGGAGGCATAGCTAATTTTGTAAAGAAAGTTTGCCTAGCATGTATACGCCCCTGGGTTTAATTCCCAGCATGGGGGAAATAGCATTGCATGTTAAAGGTTAGCCTTGTTGAGTTAGCAAACTATAACATTATGTGTTGTTATTCAGAAGCTAGAGCAGCAGCCTCATGTAGCCCACTAACCACACTCTCCTGCCTCTTGCCTGTGGATGCTTATACCGTAATGAGTGGATCCATGAAGATGCTGTTGTGTTCTTGAATGTGACGTTGAGATTCCTACTTATCCTTGTGTGAACCATCAGTTTGGAGAAGTTGCCTGGGTTTGTATCTGTACCTAGAGTTGGCCCTTATTGGTTTTTTGTTTTTTCTTCAATTAAAGTTCTTTGGCTTTCCTGAACAGGACCTGAATCAAGCATGTAGAATTAGGCTATGGAAAAAATGGGAAGCTGCTACCTGTGTCTTCAGTGTGGTTATCCCTTTACAACCATGAAAAATGACCACAGATTTAGTGGCTGGAAGTAATACTGATCTATGGTTATGCATTCTGTAGGTCACAGCTGCTACTGGTCTAGGCTGATACCAAGATGTCCTTGGGGCTGCATGCTTCTCTAGTGGCCATAGGAAGAATTTTCCTTGCCATTTTTCACTTCTAGAACTTGTTGACCCCTTCATCTTCAGAATCAGCATTACGTTACCTCTCTGTGCCTTTGTTCTGTAGTCACATGCCCTGGCCTCCCACAGGAGTGGCCCTCCTCTCGTAAATACAAATGAGATTATTATCCTACCCCTATCACGCAGGATGCACAGGTTCCAAAAGTAGGCATTGTCAGCAGCTGGTGGCGTAGATGCTTCCTTCTTCAGAGCAGAGGCAGCGAGGTGGGACAGAATTACCCACCTGGATGACCACCGGGTCCACTATAGAATGACAGTTGGGTGTCACAGATAGTCAGTCCCCAGGCTTTGGGGAAACAGACCCAGCCGCATAGGGAAGAGAACCTTGTAACAAGTAGACCCAGACAGACCTAAGTGGGTGCAGTCTGCATTGTCCAGGAAGACCTGGACAACAACGTGATCTGGTAGAGCTTTGCCTGAACAGGTTAGTCTGTCCGTTTAAAGCAGAACGCCCAGGTGTGACGCTGAGGTTCAGAAAGTACTCATGTATCCAGGAGGCCAAGAGGAAACCAAGAATGCCAGGCCAGGGTGCAGTTCTGAAAGGTGACAAATACAGCCTCAGATGTTGAGACCATGGTGGCAATGTGGTTACCAGCACCTGGCATGGTGTCAAGTGGAGAACAGCCCACTGTAGAAGAGTTCCTGAGGGTAGGTACTCTCAACAGTGCTCTGTCTCCCCAGATCTCGTCAAAAGCTTGCTGGGCCGAGCTGCATTTGTGGAGAGAAGAGCCAAGGCTAAGATGGTACCAAATCTAACGTATGACTTAACTTCCTACTGAGTGTGTGATAGACCTGTTTGCTCCCAAGGAAGATTCTTAAATATTGCATTATTTTCCTCGCCTTCTTGTCGAAGACAGAGCAATGGGGGTTAGTTACCCGTGTTGTAGAGGAAACTTGAGCCGCTTTTTCTGAGTCAAGGAAGATGGTGAAGATATGTTACGAGAACGGTCTTTACTTTAGAGGAGATATTGCCATGCTCATCCACTTTCGAGTGTGTGAGTGGAGGAAGGGATTCTGCAGTTAGGATTCCTCTGAGAGTCGATTGCTCTCTGTGACTACCCTGAGCAGCACCCGGGCAGAAGGAGAGCTATGGTGGCCTATATGTAATAAACACGGAGTAGAGGTTGGGTGAATGGCTTGCTTGGTGTAGTAATTAGGTGAGTTTAGCCTCTGCAATGGCTTTTCTTAGAGTGATCAAGATGATGAAGACATCTGCGAAACTGGGGTCTTCTGCTCAGCACTCAAACTGACTGTTCCCAAGAACCAATCAGACCTCTCCTGATTGGCCGCACTTAGTCCATCAGATGATGTCACCCCTCTGAACAGGAGCCTCGTTTTCATTCCTTTTGCACCACGTGTTTTTCTTGTTGTTGATTTCTAATATTTTTGCATCTCTTTCTGCATTAATCTTTAACTTTTTTTTTCTTATTTTCGTTAGGATTTCTTGGTCTCATGAGTTAAGAAATAGTTACTGAATTCTATCACATGCTGAACACAAGTATGTGGTAAGATATGACACATATAGACCTTGTTAATGCCAGATAAGTGGGGTGGGCATTATCTGGGTTGAAGGGAGCATTTTAAGTGTGTGGAGAAACCCCATGCCATGCACAACTTCATGCATGAGCCCTTTCTTCAGATAGGCTTTGAGCTCTCATAATTTGTGCCTCCTATCTCTTAAGAGTTTCCTTTCAAGGTACCAAAACAGTTGTGATTGTCTTATATTAAATTCCAGAAAGCTAAAGGGTCCATGAGGAAGAAGCTCTTTGGGTTCCTACCCCTAGAGTAGGGCTCTCTTGCTAGCCAGGGCTAATGCACACGATAGCTCTTTTGCACATATATTCCTCTTCATATCATGTGGACACCCTCCCTACACACACACACACACACACACACACACACACACACACACACACACACACACAGTGGACCTCTCCAGAGACACGCTATGGGGAGCTCATGGTTCTGATGCCACACACCAGTCTGCTGCTTCAAGGATCAGGGTGGGCTCACAACACCTGCCAGTCAAGTGGTGTCTGGGACAGGGAGAATTTTGCTCAGCACCCTTTGGACTGTCTCCATCACGGCTGGATTAAAGCCTTTCAAACCACAAACACTAAACATCCAAGTGGTTGACTCCTTATCCACTATCACATGTAGTTTAATACTAAAGTTTGCTACCAAGCAGGGATCTAAGTTTTCCTATCGCAAAGTCCCGAATACATTTGTGAATGCTGAGATCCCTTTATCATCACTGAGGTCCATCCTGGGCAACTTGGTAAAGTTTCATCCTGGGGCAACTTGGTAGATTATCGTTCTCAGCTTTGTTGAGACGGAGCAAGCTCAGCTCAGCTCTGTAAACTTCTGCGACTCTCCTTGCCAGTGGTACTTTCTGTGCAAGGATAGGGTGGGGTGGGGTGTGGGTGCTGTCACCCACAGAGGTGCTTCTGTTACTACTGTGTTCCACCCCCAGAAAGTGGCAATGGGAGAACTGGTTGGCTCCTTGGCGCTCTCCTTTTCGAATCGCCTTTGAACACTTAGAGGGTGTTTCACTGAGACTCATCCCCAATCCACACAGAGAGGCGTGAAAGTCCTGGGAATGACCTCGACTCTGACTTCATGCAGAGGCTTTTAGTCTGTTCCACTCAGGTGATGCTCTCTGACCTGGTAACCTGATTTCACAGCCTCCTCCCCGCTGCCTCCGAAGCCAAGTTCTCCTGCGCCCTGTCTTTAACTCTGCTGAGTGTTCTGTCCAGCCTCCTACCTGCCTCCAATGGTGACTCACCCTTGCCAGTCACACTCAGGCACACATGGCTGAAGAGGGTGCTTGCCTCTGCTAGTCATAGCCTGGCTGTGTCTCCCACCTTCTTTCAGTGACTCTGGCTCTTGGCCACAAGTACCAAGTGGCTGTGTACACACTCTGGCCTGTGAGTTCTTTGAGTCCATACTCCCTCACAGGTTTGCTCTCTTGTGGGTCCAGTCTGTGTGTGCGATTCACAGTAGGCCCTGAATCCATCTTTATTGAACACATTATTCCCCAAGAGGAGGCGCCAACCAGAAGTAGCCTTTAAACCGCAGGCGTATCCGTTTCAAGGCTTCCACGCAGGTGGTCTTGCAGGGGCCTCATCCATTATTAACATGTCAGATGCTGAAGGCTCCACAAAAGCACAGAAGTAGCTGTTATCTTTCGCCCAGTGTTTGATGGAGAGTTCAAGATAAATATAAACATTAGTGTTCTGTAGAATGGACTTCTCCGAACTTTTTGGAAGCAGAATCTGTAAAGATTGTTGCTTTTCAGATGAAAGGTTTTTACGTCTTGCTCAGTGTTGACTGCCATTGTCTCTCTTGGTAAACGGTATCTCAGAATTGTACTAGCTATCCACAGGAATCTTTTCTTTCACTAGAGATCATATAAAGTCAATGCTGGCAAAAAAAAAAGTAGTTTCGTTTTATAAGTGAGGAAGCAGAGACCTCGGGGGTTGGATGAGTGACAGGAGACAGCACAGCTGGCTAGCAGTAAAGGCAGGTGAGACGCATGCTGGCCCAAATTTTCTCACCACGCCATCACTTCTCAAAGTATGGAAGAGGATGGGTGGATGGATGCTGAATGTTCTATCCTAACAATGCAGCTTGTCACCAGCATGGGATTCTCTTGACAGCTTCCTGTGTTAAGCTCGTGTTTCTTGGGGAATGTGGCAGGCCACTGTTTGAGTTTGGATTGAAGATATTGATTTCAGGATGGTTGAGTATATGCAGTTGTTTTCTGAACCAGGCTCATTTCCTAGTACAATGTTGCCTTTTCCCCTGAGGTTTCCTATTTGGCTCTTAGAATTCACAGTTTTTCTTCAGCTCTTTTTAGAGCTCCCAAGCCAAGGAAAGGAAAGGTAAATAGGATTCTCAAGAATCTCTCTTGGGTGGGGAAAATGTCTTTGTCTTATTCCAAAATATCATTAAGTGTTTTTGTCACATTTAGTGTGTGTGTGTGTGTGTGTGTGTGTGTGTGTGTGTGTGTGCACGCACACACATGTACATGGGGGGCAGAGGGAGGGAGTCAGAGGACAGCTAGTCCTTCTCTTCCTTCCACCATGTGGCTCCAGAGATTAAACTCAGTTTGTCAGCAAGTGCCTTGACCAGCCGAGACATCTCACTGTCCCCCAAACTATCATTTCTACACTCTGTAAGGAAGTACACAGTCTACTGGGTTATAGACCAAAGCCTGCATCTTGTGCCATTTAGTTGGGTTGAAACGGAATAGTTGCTGGTGTGTTGTGCCCCCACCCAGCCCCTTTATCATTATTCTTCTCCACATCTCCAGCTCCGAGGACCTAATGCTATTATTGTTCACTAGATTGTCGTGTCTTCCCTTGGCATAAAAAGCATTTAGAACCAACCAGACCTTGTGGCCTGAGAATGTTGTTTCTGTAGGAAAACTTGGTCTGGATTTCCAACAGCCAACCTGTAGATGAACTCTGGGGGCTGCCTGCCCAGGATGAAGCTGCTTGTGTCTGTGGAGCCGACTAGCAAAGCAGAGCTCATGCGCTTAGCTCGGGTTAGCAGTCTGATCTCATTAGCCAATGTGACACTTTCAACACGTATGCCCTCTGCCAGCACATTGACAAAGCGAGAGGCGGGCAGGAAGGTGAAGGCCACAGACCATGAATCCCTTCCTCCCCTCTGGGAGGCTGATCTCCTCAGCCTTGCCTTCTGCTCAGTGACAGGTACCACATGCAGCTAAACAAGTGCCAGAAGCAGGCAGCACCCACGCAGGTGGGACTTTCTCAGTGTGGCCTGTGCACAAATGTCAGACACCAGCTAAGAGGTCTTATCATACGCCATCCTCCCTCAGTCCAGTACCAGGTGCTGTCTGTGACTTCCAGCCACCAGCTAAGGGCTTACTCTGTTTCCATACAATCCAAGACTAGGTGCTGTTATTATTGGTTCCATTTCACAGATGAGAAAGCAGATTAAATCATCTATCATGAAAGTCTGATGTACATAACCATTAATACTTGTCCAAAGGGACAAAATGACTTCTCTAAAATTAAAAACATCAAATTAAAACCAGTGTATGTCTTCCTAGATTAATTTGTTAAGGATTGTTTGTCTTTAAACTGTTGAGACTGCTCTGTGAGTAAGGGCTCTTGGCACCAAGACTGATGGCCTGGGTTCCATCTCTGGGACCCACATAGTGAAGAAGAGCACCGACTCCCTAAAGTTGTCCTCTGACCTCCACGTGTGCCACATGGCGTGGGTACATACATGCACACGCACACACACACACACACCACGTGGTTTATGAATGGAGTAGGGAACTGTGGAGATGACTTAATTACTAAGCTATTTATTTCACAAACATGGGTACCTGAGTTGGGATCTCATGTAGAAAGCACCCATGTAAAAAGCCAGGCCTGTTTACACACATCTCCACTCTAGTCCTGGGGAGGCAGAGGCAGGCAGATCCCCGGGGTGTGACGGGCATTCAGACTATCACGACCAGCAAGCTCCAGGTTAAGGAAGAGGCCCTGTCTTAAAAAATAAGGTGGACAGCAATTTCAGAAGGCCCTTGATATCTAGTCTCTACATGCATGTGCCCACACATGTGTACATAACACTCCCACAACACAAAATTTACGTGGATTCCTTATGCATGATTGACATTTTAGAAAAAAGCTATGTAATAAAACACAGGTAGGTCAGCCTAGGCAAAGTTTCAGAAGGGATAGAATTCAGACTTGGTAGGGAAAAGTGTGTTGGGGAGAGTATATGGGAATTTTCCTTTGATAATGACTGTGGGTGCTTTGGCCACATGCCCTTACAGGTCAGAACCAGGCGCCAGTATGTTCATGCCTGGTGGGATGGCCCCTCTTGCTGGCCTGTCTCTGTATGTCCTGTTTATCCCAGGTTGATTGAGATTGAATGTCAGCTTAAAAGTAAATAGACTTGGGTGGGTGGGTAGCCTGGGGTGGGAGAGGGAGCCCACCCCTCTGAGAAAGCGATCAGGAAACAGGTGTTTTCGAAGAGAGGTCTCCCATGCTCTTTTACATACTGCTGTGTGGCTAAGAAATTCAAAATCATTCTCATGTTCATAGACGGCATCCCGAGCTATAGCTACTGCATCGAGTTCTGGGTACCAGGATGGGCAGGAATGGGGGGGCAGGGAATCCCCGTGATGCTCTGTTAGAGCTTCTGAGTTGTAGCCCATTTGTTGGGTCTCCAGTCCCCAGGAAACTGCAACGCCCAGCTGAGTCTTCCTTCTGGGTTTCTCTTTGCCCCACAAAACCTGTTATTGCTGAAGGCCAGGAAAACGTCCTGTGGATTAGCTGTCATAGGGTCAGAGGGCCATGGGTGTGTTGAAAGCTCATGCAGAGAAGTGGTTGGACATCTGAGGTCAGGCTGGGCAGGACATTGGTAGTCCCCAGTGGCACTTCTGTGACAGTTTGTTAGGTGTCCTGGTGAGTCCTGCCTTCCAGAGGCTGAAGCCAGGCAGATGGCTGGCATCAATGGCATGGTCTGTTAGCTGTCTCTACCCTGGCTGCGGAAGCAATGTAGGCACAGTCAACTTGCTGTGCTGGTCAGTATGGGGACCACCACTCCCTCAAATTCAGTACTCTGAAGATACCCACTGAGTTCAGCCATAAATCAAACACTCGAGTAGAATGTGGGACAAAATGCACACGCCATGTTGGGCATCTGCCTTCACAGGACTGACAGTCTGGGGGGAGGGATCAAAGGAACGCTTCCTCTCTTTCGTTTTCTCTACCACATCCCATGGAGGTGTTCTTGTGTGGCCTCCCCTTGCTCTGAGATCATGTGAGGCGCTACTTCCCACCCCCTGCTTCTCAGGCAGAGGCCTTCAAGCAACCTGTTGTTAGTGGAGAGAGGCTGACAAGTTGCTTGTCACCGTCTGTGACCTGGCCTGGCTGTGCACAGTGGCATCCCCCCCCCCATCCTAGGTCTACCAAGCTGCAGTCAAATATGTATTTCTTTGATTTTATAAACACCTTCCACTGCAGGTGGGAAAAGCAAATACTAAGTCATGCTCCTCCTGTCCGGACACAGCGAGGCCATGTCTAAAAAAAAATTGGCCAGGTTTGTTGCCATGGAGTTTATTTGAAAAGATAGTTCTGATTGAAATAATGTAATTTATCGTGTGTGTGTGTGTGTGTGTGTGTGTGTACGTGTGTGTTGAGGTGGGGGAGGATATTGGTGGCCTGAAGACACAAAACCAGTTAGCAGTCACCTTCAGAAGAGCTGGCTGTGGCAGGGAAGCTAGGGTAGTTTTGTATGGAAGTTGAGTCTGAGGAACCCAGGTCCCTCGGAAGCTCCGTGGGAGATGACAGAGGAAAGGAAGTGATGCATCTAAACACTGCTTGCTGTTCACAAGATCCTTGATTCCATCTTTAACACCACAGTCCTCCCTTGGATGGAGGAAGCCATATCAGTCACAGCAGAAAGGGCAGGGTGGTGATGCAGTGATAGAATCCAGGAAATGTTACTTATTAAAAGCTTTGAAAGCTTTTTGAGTAAGAAAAGCCCGCCTCTAAAGGTTACATGCTGTAAGATGTCATTTATATAATGTTCTCAGAATAACATTAAAGAAGATGGAGAACATGGCTCCCAGGGGCTAGGGGAGGGTGAGCGTGAACTGTTTTGGTGGGACGGGTTTAGGTCTTGAATAATCTCGGCATGTGCTTAGAGAATCATGCATTTATACATAAAGGAGGGCATTCTGGGAATGGTGTTCCTAGAGAGGTCCGCTGTCTCCTTCCCTGAACTTCACCAGCCAGCTTCCTCTTGTTAGGTGAGATGTCACTATTGAGGGAAGTTAGGTGACAGCTACTGTCTTAGGAAACAAAGTCTGAAAAGAAGGTTAAGGTTAAGGAAAATAACGCAGAGAAAGAAGAGAAAGGAAGGGGCTGAGGGCTGTGTAATATTTTGAGACCTCCCATGAGTTCATATTTATTTCAGTATGCAAAGTTAAAAAGAACTTTCCAGGTGCTTCTGATGTGCCACCAATTCAGACCACTCAGCCACTGACAGCTGTTGGTGAGTATGAAAGGGGCAGGAGGGACACATCAGACTTGAATTGAGACTACTTTAACAGATGGCTGTGTAACCAATGCCTTAGCTTGGAGTAGTCAGTCATGACCTTCAGGATACAAGTAGCAATGCTGCTTGTTAGGGATTGAAGGTGAGGGGCTAAAATGTGTCCATCAGGTGCGTGCCTGTGTGTGTGTGTGTGTGTGTGTGTGTATAACATTTGGTCCCCAGTTGATGGCATTGTTTTGGAAGGTTGCATAACCTTTTGGATGTGAGGCCTGCCTGGAATACATACTTTGGAGGGTTCTAGCTTGGCCTTGCCCTTTGAGTATATACTTGCCTTCTCCATACAGAGGTCCAGGTCTCTCTCTCTCTCTCTCTCCCTCTCTCTCCCCTTCCTGGTTGGCAGAGATGTGATAAGCTTCAGCTACGTATCTTGGTGTTATCAACTTTACCATACTCTTCCCACTACAGTGCAAAATATCAAAATCATGAGCCAGAATAAACCACTCCTTAAGTTGCTCCTGTCAGGTATTTGCAAACACCAGTAAGAAAGGTTGACTAACAGCCCGTTAAAATAGCAGGTGGCCAGCAGGGTGAAGGAGGCAGGTAGGTGGTTCTCCTGGTGCTCAGACACTTGTAACGTAAGAGCTAACTCATGGCATGTGGGGGCTCTAGGATCAGATGTGCAGAGGACATGAGTGAGCCCCAAAGGTGGCAAAGGGGAGTGTGGGAGAGAAGGAGGCCCGAAGAATTCATGTTTTTAAAGAAGCCCCTGAGGTTTGCTTTGTAACAGTTTCAGATCAGTGTCTGGGAGAAACAGTGGAGTTAGCTGTTGGGGATTGTCACAGAGGCACAAAAAGTTAGCTGCCACTGTAGAGGTGACAGGGGTGAGCTGAGGAAAACTGGCTGTTCAGAGAGGGTAGGAGTATAATCGCTGTTTCTAGGGGAGATCCACACACCCGGAATAGTACCCAGGATGGAGCAGACCCTCTTTATGGACGTCAGAGGCTTCTTGGAGGTGAGGTAGAGCCAATAGCCCATTAGGTCAAAACTTCACCTTTACAGCTGCCAATAACCAGGGGACAATAACTATAAAACACAGGTCTGCTCATGGGTATCTGTGAGAGAGAACTCATGGTCAGCCCATCCTCACTCCCTGTTTGGTAGCCTGTGGACAGACCCCACTTCCCTGGTTCTCTTTCTTCGCACTCACTGGTGTGATGTCATTGTCCTAGACAATGTGCAATTTCCTAGTCTTGAAATTACCTGAACTAACACATGGCGCTCTTTCTGACTGATGCCCCTTTTAGGTGTCTCTTTTAAGTCAGAAGGCAGCCAAACCGGTTCTCACATTCAGAAAGTTCGTGGGAAGGATGTGTGGGCGCAGAAGAGCTTTCTCCACCGCGTTCTCTAAAATGTCTGTTTCCATCTGAAGTGTGTCTCCATGGAGCCTTGAAACCATCCTCGACCCACAGACTATCCTTTCCCTTCTCTAGAAAATTTGTGCCTGTGCTCAGAATTGCATCAGCAGTGGGCTTGCGAGTGACGAATTTCCTGGCTATTAATTGTGACTGTACTCTTCCTTCCCCAGAAAAGCAGAGACACACTGACTCCGTGGGCTGCTAGCCCAAAAGTCACCCGAATGTTTCTTTTTGTATCGACTTACTTTTCATAGAGGTGAATGCATCACTCAACCACAGTGAGACAAAGGTGTCGAGTTGCATAGTGACTCCATGCCAGGTAATTGGGAATTTGCGTACTCAGTGACAGTGCAGGAGGTTCTGTGCAGATATGCGTGACACTAAGGAGCATAAAAGGGCAGTGAGAAAGTCTATTTTAGGTTCCTTCCAGAATGCTCTATTAATTTTTTTTTGAGGCAGAGTTTCTTTGTGTATCAGCTCTGACTGTCCTGGAACTTGCTCTGTGGACCAAGCTGGCCTCGAACTCAAAGAGATCCACCTGCCTCTGCCTCTGGAGTACTGGGATTAAAGGCATGCACCACCACCACCCAGCTCTATGGATGCTTTTATTCATTAATTTCACAAGTGCACATCTGCAATTTCTGTACTAGGCATTAGAAAATAACTGGTAACAAAAGCAGACAAGATCCTTGAACTCATATGGCGTAGAACTGGAAGAATTAGTTTGGGTCCTCAGAGAAGCAAGTGCTAAGAGATTACTTGTACCTGGATTTTTGGTTTTAGGAGTGTCCTGATAAAGGGGAGGATCATGGGAACTGGCAACCCTGGGAAAGTCTTTAGACCATCTTAGGAAGGCTGTGTAGAAGCAGCAGCCTGCTTTATGGCTGGGGCTACCCTTGGGAGGTATGGCCTTTCATAAATACCCACAAAGGGACTTCCTAGCGTGGCAGGTAGAACCACATCCACTTTGCTTTCTAGAATAGGAGGCCAGAAAGGAAGCTTCAAGCTGCCTCGGGGTGGATAGGCAAAGGTCCTGACTTCCAAATGCCACGAAAGATGTGAAGAGATGGATTCTGTGAAAGCAAGTGGCACCCTGTGAGATGTAGTACATCTAACCCAGCTGCCAGTGACCCCTGGGAAGGCATCCCACACTGGAAAGCTGGTGTCTGAAGACAGAGTACAAGCCAACTGGGAGGAGTCAGAGGGTAGGAGTGCTTTCTGGGAAAACTCATAGCCTATTTTAGGAACAGGAAGAGGAGGGCCATGCTATTCTGTTAGACCAGCAATTGGGGAGGGCCCAGGAAAGTATGAAGATGCACACTCTTGAGATGACAATTCTGGCATGAGTGTAGGGATCAGATAGGAAGGGCAGGAGTGGACGGGGAAGCAGTGGGAAGGCTGTGAGGATGTGGAGATGTGGCACAGGAGGTGGCGTTTGAGTGGGTAGATACGTGGGAGAACTAGAGAGTATTGTACTTAGATAGGACATGAGGGATGGGGTTGGAGGGAATGTCCTGGCTTGCAGCATGGGATGGATGGGTGCTGGAGAGGAGTGGGGAGGCAGGCAGAGGAGAAGACAAGTAGAGGGATTTGCTGGGTCTGAGGTACACATGTCTTACCCTGGGAGCATCTGCGTGTTACAGACAGGGACTGCACCTGAGGAAGAAGTTTGTCTGAGAAAGTGACTATGGGGATACCCAGGGGCTTAGCAGAGGGGGATGAAGAGGATGAAGAAGACATGGAGAGTGGCAGGAGGAGGAGGAAGGCGAGAGGGAGGAGGAAGGAGAAGCACATGAGGGGAAGGAGGGGACGGAGGAGGATAACGATTGGATTGCAGCAGGCACAAGTAAGGGGAGGGTCTGTGCAGAGGGAGGGGTAGCCAGTGCTCAAAACAAGCCAGATTTGGTGGCTTACTGGTCATTGTTGACCTTAACAAGAGCTGTGGGGTAGCATGATGGTTGGGGAACACCAGATTGGAGTAGGCTGGGTTATGGTGGGGAGCAGGAAGCAACAAACTCTACAAGTTTAGCCATGGAGGGGAAGGGAGGAGTCATTGTCTAGACGAGAGTCAGAGCTGGGAGGACTTTCGCTGTTGGCCTTGTCGTGTTTGGTCGTGTTGTGCTGTTGTTCCCTCTGAGACAGATATGACTATTGTTGTGATTACCTGCATGTGACCCCATGAGACTGGGCCTATTAACAGGAGGACCTATTAGCTCCTGACATCCTCAGGGGGCCCTTCTTCTCCTGGAGGTTATGTAGGGGTAACTGGGAGCAATATTTAGTTGCGCAGCTTTCGATGAATTACCCATGTCATGGGTGGGACTGTGCAGTTAGCACTTTACCAACCAACCAAGCTGCCTCCTCCGGCCCTAGGCTTCTTATAACATCTCCAAAAAAGGTCTCATGACTGGTAGAGACTGAAATAAACTTACAGGGATCAACCGTTCTCAAAGGAAGACTCAGCTCACCTGACAGTACAGAGTTTTCTGAGAAGATAGGAGTAGGCTGGCAAGTATGAGGGCCTTGAGAAGAGGGCCCTTTCTGTGCATCTTGAGGGGAGATTTGGAAAAAAAACATATATATATATATACACATATATGTATAATAAATATACAAATTGCTAAAGTTCAAGGCATATCTGACAATGGCCAGAAGTCACTTTGAAATCCCCCTGACACTCCTCATTTGTTTTCTTTGACCCGGCTCACATACTTTAATTTTCAGCCTGGATGGGGAAGACATTCCATGTTGGTACCAATGCAGTCCATTAAACAGCCATCAATCATCCTGTGCATTTGGGGGACTGCTATAGTTGATAGTGTTTCCTGAAGTACTTAGCCTTAGTGACACAGGGAACAACAGCAAGCCCTGTTTTGTTTTGTTTTGTTTTTAAATCTTTTTAGTTAACTATACTTTTATCTAAACACAATCACAGTACAGTGGCATTTCAGGTGGAACATGCTAGAACAGAGCGCAGACATGGCTTTTCACCCAGGGCCCTTCTACCTACTAGCTTAGTCAGAGGAGTAGAGCCCGAGGTGGGAGTCACTGTTGGGTTTTAAATGAATATGTGAGTCGGGATAGGGCTAGAGAGATGGCCCAGTGGTTAAGAGTGTTGCTGCTTCCCCAGAGGATCCAGGTTCTGATTCTAATACCCACATCAGGCATTTTACAATTGAGTGTAACTCTAGCTCCAAGGGTTCCAAGGCCTTCCTTTGGCCTTCTAGGGTACACACATACATTAAAAATAAAAATAATTCTTTAGATGAGTCTAGAACAGGGAACATAGCTCAGTGGCTAAGGCACTTATTGCACATGCATGAGGACTGGATCCTCAGAACCCAAGTAAATGTTGGGTGGGGGTAGACACCCCCTTTATCCCAATCTGGACCGAGGTGGCTAGTGAGATTATTCATATCAGCATGCTCTGGGTTTGATTGAGAGATCCTGCCTTAATCAATAAGGTGAAAGAGCAATGAAGGATGGAGATATCAATGAAGATATACATGTGTGTGTACCTGAGTGTGCATGCACATGGGGGAGGATGAATCTGGGACCTCTGTTTAGGCTGTGCACATAGAGTGCTGCTAGTGCCTCATTCTGTTGGCAAAGAGCTTCTACTGGGAACTGATCTGGGTTCTCCTCTCTACCTGGGCTGACGAGACTTCATAACATAAGTCTCTTCTTTGCGCTCCCTTGCTCTGCCCATTGCGTGCCAAGAATTGAAGACCTAGCAAGTTAGCATCACAGAACCTGGGGTTCTGCTTCTTACTTTTCCTTCCAAAGCCAGAGAAGGTTCTAGAAATCATGTGGTTAGCTGGGACATCAGGCTTTGTGTGTGGGAGTTAGATTTTGTTTCGTTTCTCTGAGAAAGAAATCCAAAGCAGCTTTAGCTACCAGGTAGTTCCAGCCTGAGACTGAGTCAGTTCGCTGAAAGAGCCCCGGGTTCTCGTCCTAGCTGCGCATCAGCTGGCTGTGTGTCTGCAGCCTTTGCATTTCCCAAGAATTTTTTTTAATCTTTAAAAATTCTAATGCTCTGTAAGCTTTCCTCTGGCACCAGTGATCTGCGTTAGCGGGAGAGTGGGCTGGCATCCCTAATTATGAAATTCACAGTACTTTTCTTCCCTTCCTGCCTATGAGGGAAAAGCAGGAAGGGATGCTTGCATTGGCTCGTGTCACTGAGAAGAACGGAACTTGAGGAGGTGGCTGAAGGTTGATGTTCCCAGGGGGATGGTGTATGATGGAAGCCAAACATCTGGAGTTGAGGGTCTGTACCTACAGCTGGAGGATTTATCCAGGCCAAGACATCTCAAGCTGTGTATGTTCTGGGTCATCCCATCAGGACATTGATGAGTGCCTGAAACCAATTTAGTCTTTATGATGTCAGAAAGCAGTTAGTGACTGACAGCCTTGGGCAACACCCTGCCCTCCACTCCCCTGCCCAACGTCTCTCCACTGTCAAGGTCTTGTTTGGGTAGATACAGTCCTGAAGCCTCTGGCTCATGCTCATAGCTGTCTTTTGTTTTCCTCTTCGCAACCTGATTAAGTTCTCAATTCTTTTCTTTCTTCCTGCCTGCCTGAATCACACACTTTCTAGATATTAAGTATGAGGTAAACGCTTCCATACACCTTTCATGCTTTTGTCTGGCTCTGTAGTCACAACTCCAGCTTTATGAGCCTTCTGAGGATTCACGGGCTTAATGAATCAGATCTCAAGTAAAGGAAAATGGGAGGATACTGGCAGAGAAAGTGGGGCACCATTAGACTCTACTGAATGACGACGTGATTCTTCCTACCCCTTTCAGCTTCTCAGTCAATACTTCACCAATAAACCAATGACTTCCTGCTGTGCTTTCTTCAGAGTGACTAATAATTGTCTTAACAATTTCTCAATTTTATTATTGTTAGTTTATCAAAGGGTTTTTGCAAGAGGCAGGAGGTTGACCATTCTTAGAGAAATTGATGGAGGTGGGATAGGAAGAAGGGTGTTTGAGAACTAGCAGATTCCTCCACTGTGCATACTCTGTAAGGGTTGGTAAGTGGGGACTCCTGGGGCTTGTAGAGAACAGGTCAGGCATTCTTCAGGTGGGAAAGGTGTTTTAGACAAAAGTTTGTTGGAAATAAGATGATATCCCCTGACCCTGCCAAGTGCTTTTTAGAAGGATGAACTAAAAGTAAGGCAAAGGTAACTCAAAGGCAGGAATAATTTTCTAACGCAAAAACATTTTGCCTGCCTGTTCTCAGCTGTGGAAAAACATTCTCCTAGAGAGACCAATGTGTAATTTCAAAAACTGCAATGCTCCTATACATTAATAGTTGCATTTAAGTGGGAATCTGAGTTTGGTGGGAGAAAGGAAGATCCTTTTCAGTGCTGAAACAATTCTCTCACTAATGCTAGTGAAATGGGTTTCCTCCAGGAAAAACAATAAAACAGGATTTTGGCTATCAAACCACTAAAAGAAAAACTGAAATGGAGTTGGGGAGGTCCTTATTCTGTAAGCATGAGGAATTGAGTTTTTCTCCCCCACACCCATGTAGAAAGCCAGGTGAGGTGGCACACACCCAGGTCCCTGGGGCTTGCTGGCCAGCTAGCCTAGCCAATGAGTGAACTCCAAGTTCAGTGGGAGAACAGTCTCCAAAAAAATGTGCAGAGAATGAAAAAGACACTGGATATTGACACCTGAGCTTCATATCCATGTACCCACATGGAAAAACGTGCACACACATACAGAAGAGAAAAGATAAAATAGAGGCATTTGTGAACAACAGGCAAAGCTGGACACGTGGCCTGTGATGACTTCCCACAGATGGGACATCTTTGTGGCAGCTTTTTCTCCGCCTCACACAGCTCCCGATGTTCACAGGAGTGATGCTGCAGTGGAGGGTGATGCTAGAACTATCTATATGGATGCATGTGTAAGAGGAAGGCTTATGCAGGCTCGAGAGCCTTCCATATCCATGTTGGCCATTCATGTACCTTCGGAATTTTATCTCACACAGCCAGGAACATTTCCTCCGGCAATCTTCATCCTAAACCACCGTTTTCCTCTCCTTCAAGTGAGACAGATGAGCCCAACTGTGTTAAATGCCAAAACTATTCAGACCAATTTGGTCATTACATATACACTATTAACATCCTCATTCCCTTAAAAATGTATTTATATTTGCATGTATATTTTATCTGCATGCTTGTCTGTGTATCACTTGTGTGGCTGGTGGCTTCAGGAGCCAGAAGAAGTCATCATATCTCCTGGAACCACGTGGGTGCTGGGAATCAAAGCCAGGTCCTCTGGAAGAACACTCAGTGCTCTTAACCACTGAACTCTCCCTCCAGCCCCATCACGGTTACCCTGACTGCTCCTTCCACCAGTGTATGCCAAAGCCAGCGCATGTTTTCCTGCAGCACTGATACTTTCATGGCTTGCCACTGGAACCAACCCTAGACACGGGAGCTCAGACTCAAAGGGACACCTTCAGTGTCACAGGTTTGTGAGCCTTCAGATCACCCCTGTGCCACATTCTGTGGATACCAGGGGAGCAGAGCAAGTGCTCCATGGAGAAATGTGGCCAGAGCAATGCAGACCATGAAAGGCTGTAGTCGTGCAGAGTGAAGCAGAGGTGATGGGATGAGGGGGCAAGGAGAGGCTCCTGGAAGGAAGTGACGCCTGAGAGAAGGGAACCAGCGAGGCCAAGTCTGGGAGAGCAAACCTGGAACCTTAGCACTTCAGAGGCTGAGGCAGGGGAATCATCACAAATTCTAGGCTTGCCCAGGCCTAGATAATGAATACCAAGCCAACCTGGACCACACAGCAAAAATGACCTTTAACAAAGGGCCACGTAGAACCACATCTTTCCCAGAGAAAGATGTTTGTTTGTTTTTGGCACACAGCAATGCATCAGACCTCAGAAAGAGGTTTTTAACCTGCTAAGTCAATTCGGGTTATGGATTCCCCAAGTGAAGCCTGTGAGTTTGCAGGACAGCCTTCTCTGGAGTTCACTAGAGAAGCAGAGGACTCACACAGGACTCCAGGAGCCTCAGACTGATTTGCACCGAGCAAAACCACCCTGGGGATCATCAGAGCCAAAACACCCCCTTATAGCTTTGTGTGGTACACAAAAAACACGTTGTCTGGTGGGTGTTTGAAGTGAGTGAGGTTTCGTCCTAGCTACATCAAAGCCTGTGCATCTTTCACCTGCATTTCAGCAGCCACAGGCTTTGCATAACAGCCTTCTTGCATCCAAAACAAACACACAGCTTTCCCCCATCAAACGCTGCATGCACTGGACTGACTTCTGAAGATGTTTGAGAGGTGGCTGCTGGTTGAACATGTGTTGCAGAAAAAAAAATGTTGAGCATGCTGTGTTGCTAGGACGTTGACACTGGTGGAGAAGTGGGCCGACCAATGTGTATGGGACTTACTAATTGACTAAAAAGGAGTGAGAACGGGGTACTCGCATCCTACCAGTGGAAGGGGGCATTGACTAGGGCTGGGGTCAAATACTATCACTGCCCCCCTTTTTATCTAGTACGAGTTTGAATCAAGATGAAAAAAAGAAAAAGGACACCAGGTAGGGAAAAAACAGGGCTCCTCAGTGTCTGTGAGGAAGGTGGTTCTGGTCACAGGTTTTCAAGGACACTTAATTAGCAGAGTAACACTGCTGAAGCCATGTTCCGCTAGGCAGTGAGCAAACAAAAGCCTCTCACTTCCATCTGTTCCATCTCCACATGCCCCGGAGACACTGCCATCAGCAGGATCTAGTTTTAAGAATATTGGGGAAGGGTTATAGGACCATTGATCAAGGCATAGGAAATGCTATAGTCAACATTATCCCTTTGATATCTCTCCCTCACCTGCCATCCCTGGTCTAAGAAAGGTAGCTGAACGTGAATCTGGGAACAAGTCAGCTAAGCAGCATTCCTCCATGTCTTCTGCTTCAGTTTCTGCCTCCAGGTTCCTACCTTGAGTTCCTGCCTTAGTTTCCCTCAGTGGTGGGGTGTAACCCAGAAGCCAAAAAAAAAAAAACAAAAAACAAAAACAAAAACCTCAAGCTGTTTCTGATCAGTGTCTTGTCACAACAGAAACCAAGCTAGGTCATAGGCCATAATCCTTCTTACATTGTTAAACATGTCATTCTGGGGGCCAGAAAGAGAGCTCGGGGGATAAAGGTTTGCAGCCAAGCTTGGTGGTATAAATTCAAACTCTGTGACCCACTTGTTAGAGTAGAGAACCAACTCCTGCAAACTGTTCTCTGACCTTCGCATGTCCACTGTGGTGCGTGTGTACACATAGACACATACACAACCGATAAATACATGGAAAAGGTAGGAGCTTTGAAAAAACTTCCAAAAAAATGTCATTTTGTTGTTCTTGTTACAGATCCACAAAGTCTTGATTTCTACAGATTAATATGGAGATTTTTTATTGACTTTCACATGCTAGCTTACTTTATTACCTCACTGAATTCTCTTATCTGCTGAGGAGTTTCAAAGTGGACTCTTGGGTTTGCAAAAATATTTTAGCACATCTTGTTCAAACAGCACCAGTTCTAACTCTTCCCTTCTGAGCTCTACACACCTCATTTGTTTTTCTCATGTAAGTGTGTTGGCCAGTTCCTCAAAGGATGATGAGTGGGGACTTTTGTCCTGCCCCTAAATAATGAAATTCTTAAAGCTGAGTTTCAGGGTAAGCTAACTGTATGCTATTGTGTGGGGGGAAACTAGCCATCATGACTTTATTAATCATGCAGGTATTTGAGAAAAATCCTTTAAAAGGGCAGGCTTGGGACTGCTGTGGTTTTGGGGCTTAAAAGCACTGGTTGCTCTTGCAGAGGACTGGGGTTCAGTTCCCCGAACCCACATGCTGTCTTACAACCACCTGTAACTCTCGCTCCAATAATAGGGGTCTGATGCCCTATTCTGGCCTCTGTAGGCATGGCGTGCAGGTGGCACACAGACATACTTTCAAGCAAAACACCCATATACATAAAATAAAAACAAATAGGTCAAGTCTCCCCAAAATGTTTAAAAAGAGGCAGAATCATGTCACTTATTTTCTTTGAACCAGAACTCTTGTCTGCATCCTCAGACTCAGCACCTGCTGTCCCTGGTCCTCCCTATCCTCATCTGCCCAATGTTTCTTCAGCTCCAGATAGTTGGCTTCTTTATGGCATTTGAAGCATGCCATGCCCCTGCCCGCCCTGGGACCTGTGAACACTGTTCATTCCTTTGGTCTAAAATGTTCAATACTCTGCCCCCCACACCATCCCAGCTGTCCTTGCCTGACCAATCCTACTGTCATAGCAAGGGCATTTCAGGAACAGGGATGTGGGGGCTCTTTGACTTCTAGAACTGGAGACTGTTCATATTCTGGGGCCCTAGCTACCTACTTTGTGGTTTTTCTCCACCTGCATCTGGGACCATGGGGGATGGTTAGCTAGATTCATTCAGGGCTAGGATTTGGCAGTAAAAAAAATGCAGACCCAGGAGGATGGGAAGTCAACAGCACCGGCCAGAGAGAAGCCAGTGCGATGAACTGTGAGGTCCAGGCAACAGAGTGCAGCGAAGGGACCAGAGGCTTATAAGGGGTGTGTGTCAAAATGGGGGAGCCAGTGCTTACCTGGATTTCACTTCAGAGAGAACGGCTATGTCAGAGCTCCTGGTCCTATGGGACCAAGATTCTGAAATACAGCAGGAGACTGACTGCCTTCTGTTCAGATATAGCACTAATTCTTTAGGACTGTACAGTCCCCACTACACTGGAGTAATGGGGCTTTAGTCTAGTGACAAAGGAATGAAGGGGAGGTAGGTATTATTAGTGGAGGAACCTCGGGGTCCTTGGAGGCTGCTCTAAATTGCTGCAGGCTGTTCCCACACCCTGTTAAACCGCAACATTGTGTCATCCAGAAAAACTGTTAAAGAGAATTCTACAAAGTCAATATTCTAATATGACCCAGGTGCTGAACAGTGACCTTGGTTTTAGGACAGGTAGTCCCAGCCCAGAGTAAGCAAATGAGAGGGGAGGGGAGAGAGGAGAGGGAGAGGAGGAGGGGGGAAAGGAGAGGAGGGGGGAGGGAAGGAGAGGGGAAAGGAGAGAAGAGGAGAAGAGAGGAGAGGAGAGGAGGGAAGAGGGAGCCTGCCTATCCCATCTTGTGGTTCCTCTGACTGGCCAGCCGTTCTGCCTGGTAATCTCTGAGCAGCAAACTGGATTGGCAAAGCTGGGTATTGTCTTTCTAAATCTCTGGTCTGTTATCGGCCCACAAAGACAGAAGCTTTAATATGTCATTACATAGAACGCCGAGTAATTGAGAGTGAAAATTCCCGTTTTAAAAAAAAAAGAATCTGTGCAAATAAGGCTCCTTATGTAAAAGGGTGCCATGACTCTGCTTCTTTTTATAGTGGTGTCCCCTGAAGCCAGTGGCCTGTGACACCTGTGGAGGAACGCCCTCTGAGTGTGTTCAGGCTGGGCACCCCTCCCTGGCACAGCTTTGCTGAGGTCTCATCCAGGTCTTTTACATATTCAGCCAGTAACCTTCCTGAGATATGCCAGGTGATTAATCAGGTCAATTATAGCGTATCTTCAGTCATTTGATGCTCTGCCCACATGTTCCGTTGCTTCTCCCCACACAAAGCTTGGTCTGTGTGGTGGCCTCTCATTGGCTCCCTGCGTGCTGCTTGTCCCTCACTGCTCTGAGCCCTCTGCTATGATGTCACTCGAGTGATATTTTTAGACATGTACCTGGTCGACAGGAACGTGAGTCACATTTTCCGCACCCCACACCTTCCTTCGTGGGCGACAAGCTTTGTGTTGTAATGGACGTAGGTTATGGTGATCTCTGAAGAGCCTGGGATCCTGAGCCTGAGTCAGCTGACCACTGATGGGTAGTGCTAGGGCTCTATATTGGTCACTCTGCTCATTGATCCAGCTGAATACCTGACAAGAAGTCACTGGGGGAGGAAAGCTTTTGTTCTGGACTATGGTTTGAGGTGAAGGCATCACACACCATGGCAGCACCGGGTGGCGGCAGGAGTGGTTCTCAGCTTTGAGGTCAGGAGTGTGAGGCTGCTTCTTCATTTCTGGGTGAACTGGGAAGTAGGCAGAGCACAGGAAGTGGAGTTATAACCTAATGCTAGACCCTCCTCCTAGCAGCCGTTTTCTCCAATTAGGTGGCCCTATCTCCTAAAGATTCCACACTGTTGCCAAACAGCTCCACCAACCGGGGACCAAATCTAGTCCACACACTAGAGCCCACGGGGAACATTTTACATCCAAACCATAACCCATGTGGAAAGGAAGGGTCTAGAATCCACAAAAGCCTGACATACATTTTAGACATGCATCTTGTCTAGAGTTGAGGAATGATCACCTCCCCAAAGGCAGGTTTCGAAGCTTTTGGGTCAGAGTTTTCCCAGCTGAGAGGTTGAATCCATTACTAGGTCATGAAACCAGTTCGTGTTGTTCCTGTTCTGAATAAAGCGTAGAATAGAACAGGGTAGGGATGTCAGGTAGAACCAAGGATAGCACAGGAAGCAAAATAAGAGTCTCTGTGCTCTTTGGAGTTGCTTAGAGAAACAGAACTGATAGAATGAATCTATCTGTATATCTGTCCATCCATCCATCTATCTATCTATCTATCTATCTATCTATCTATCTATCTATCTATCTATCTATCTATCTATCTGTGCCCAGTCCAACAGTACTCCACATAAACAAAATACTGGTGGGTCACTAGTGATTAACAATCTTTCAGTAAGACAAACGTGGTAGGCAGGACAGCAGTCTTCAGAGATGCCCTATCCTACTGTCCAGAAGCTGGCAGAGGGGTATACGTGTATATGTATGTCTCCTCCATTGTGGAGTCTTGGTGCTGGTTCTGGCCTTAGCTCTGTGAGAAGACAGGTATCATCTCTGGCATGAGACCCTCCAGAGGCTGCCTGTCTTATAGAGAAGAGTGACTGTTCTGTCGGCCAATGTCCTGATACACACACGCGCGCACGCACACACACACAGACAGACAGGCAGACAAACAGACATGGAATTTATTCGAGTGGCTTACAGCTGTGGTCCAGCTAGTCCAACAATGGTTGTCTCCTAAAGGAAAGTATAAGAATCTAATAGTTGTTGGGTCCACAAGGCTAGATGTCTCAGCTGGTCTTCAGTATACCCTGGAATCCCAAAGAAGTAGGCTCTAACACCAGTAAAGGAATGAACTTGCTAGCAAGAGTGAGGTCAAGCAGGCAAAGAGCAAGAGCTTCCTCCAAGTCCTTTATATAGGCTGCCATCAGAAGGTGTGGGCCAGATTTAAAGTGGGTCTTCCTGCTTCAAAAGATTGACATTAAAGGTGTATCTCCTCAAATGATCCTATCAAGAAAAATTCCTCACAGATATACCCAGCAGCTTGGGTTTCAGTTAATTCTAGATGTAGTCAAGTTGACAACCAGAAGCCGTCACAATCTCCTCTGATAAAGCACCAGTCCAGTGTTGTTCTGTGGAGGTTTTATTCTGGTTTCATGTGTATGTGTCGTACATAGGCTGTGGTATAAAAATGTATTTATTGATATGAAAATCACACTCTGAATGTATGGCCATTAGTTAATGTGCTTTTTGGATTGATAATTCAGTTTTGTTTTCCTTGACTCTAGAAGCTTGTCGCATATATTAGATCCTCAGTAGTTATTGTGGAAGTTAAGGAAGAAGGAAGGAAGGAGGGAAGGAAGGAAGGAAGGCCAGGGAATGAATGAAGAAGGGGAACAGAGAGCAAGGAACGAGGAAGGTGGGAGAGAAAGAAGGAAGGAAGAAGGTAGTGATGGAAGGGGAAGGCGTGTACATAGGGTGGAGCTGGGGTCATTCCTTAGTGTCATCAGAGGGTTTCAGCAACTTCCTTTTCGGAGTGATCTGAAATTGAGTCAAAACTCAATTCAGGGTGAAGATGGAAGAAAGGTGGACACTGGAGAAGGGAATAAGATATCTACATTAAGAGAATCATTTTAGGGTTGGCAAGATACTTGGCCCTGGGGATCCCAGGTGTACACGGGCATGTCCCCAGCTAGGTATTCAGGCAGCAGAGGAGAGGGTGCCAGAACTAGCCTTGTACCATAGTCACATTGATGATTATCTTGATTACCATTATAGAAATTTCATCCGATG
>PVIU01005357.1:0-114577 GCA_004026605.1 Ondatra zibethicus | reverse complement strand
CTTCACCACCACCTCCACCTCCACCACCACCTCCACCTCCACTACCTCCTCCATCACCATCACCACCATCTCTACCACCACTTCAACCTCCACCCCACAACTCATCCATAATCTGTCTCCTCTCTGAAGTAAAACAGCTGCTGAAGCCATCTTCCATAGAGCATCTGTGTGTGAACACACATGCATGCCCAGGTGTGTACATGTAGATTTGTATGTGTCCATCATGTTGAAGAAGTTCCTGGTGAGCAGCTATGTGAATTCACTGGAATTTACACGACAGCTACAGTGCATAGGGCGTCTAGAGAGTGTTGCCATTACAAACCAGCAATGGACATGTGTAATATGTAGTGAATCTCTGATGATTTGCTCTCAGGGTAAATTCCTAAAGTGTGCAACACTTCCATATCACTTGACTGCTCTATAAAGGATAGACATTGGAGTCAGTAGTTTCAAAAGGAAGGTCAAGTAAGAAAAACAGCACCAAAATGTATTAGTTCTCTTTGCAAAGAGTAAATAAATAATGACAACAAAAACTGAGGTTTGCAATTTTAACTTGATAAAACCGAGGGGCTACCCATCACATGCAGACCCAATACTCTGGGGGAGGAGGCAGAAGAATCAGGAGCTGAAAGGTGCTCTCAGCTACACAGAGACGTAGGGCCAATTGGACCCTGCCTCAAAACAAACAACACTCACACAGCCCCATTCTGTATGCAAGACATCATCATTACTATCTAATTCTAAACATCTCAGAAGTCCCCCAAACCATATCCTTTTGACAGGGCAGGAAACTGACTTTGCACACTGAACAATACAGTAAACACTGAGGAACTTACCAAGGTTTTGTTGTGACAAAAGCATGCCCAAGTCAGAGAATTTATATGCCTATTTTCTGGGTAATGTTTAGTTCCTCTTTTAAGTTGGTGGATTTCTTTATTTGACAATGGGGGTAGTCTAGGAAGGCTGGGCACCTGCGGCCCGCAGTGGAATCTCATCTGTATTGTGTAATTATCTTAGGGAAGCTGGGAACCTGCTGAGGACTGTGGACAGACCCATGGTCACATGTCAGCTGGACCCCTAACTTTGCAGGTATTGTTTAACTGTGGCACTGACTTTCTGCATCTGTTAGGTAAGAGTGAACGCACCTGCCTTTTTAAGCTTTCCTGAGAAATCATCAAAATATTTCAAAAAGATAGACCAGTGCAGAGCCTGGCACGCCCTAAGAACTTGTGCCAGGTTGTCTTTACCTATGCTTGAATTCTTTAAACTTTTTATTTGTTTATTTTTGTGTGTATTCATGTGTATGAGTATGATCTAAGTATGTGTGTGTGGTATATGCATATATGCATGTGCAGGTGAATGCCTCTGTGTACATACAGAGAGACCAGAGGACATCAGGTATCCTGTTCTGTCACTGAACCTGGAGCTATGTTGGCAAGCCTCCATGATGCCCGGGTTACAGATCTGCAAAGGCTTCATCTGTCTGTTTACATAGGGGCTTGGATTGGAACTCACGTTCTCATGATTGCTCAGCCAAAGCTCTCAGCCCCAGAGCTATCCTCCCAGCCCCTATCTTTTATTTTTTAAACCCATAAGTAGCATCCACAGACTCTGTGCTCCTGAGCACACCAGGGATCCCATTTCTCTTTGCCCAGCTTCATGGCTGAGAGAGAGCTCTTCAAGAGGAGGTCAGCTGACTCTCCACCATCTCACCACCAAGAGGCAAGCTGACTTTGAGACCACTGGAAAACTGTGATGGATGTCCCATTGACTCAGAGAATAATTAAATCCTCAGTACTGGATGCAATTAAACAGAAAGGGCGCAGTTGCGGCACACGGCTGTTATTATTTATAAATACTCAAAGGCGGCAGGCAGCTACCACTCTGGGTCCTGCCCACTGCAGATTGCTCGCAGTGTGGTCTGCATGCGAAGGCCTGGCTCTGCCTCCCTCTTGTCTTCACTTAGAAGAAGCAGCCAGCTCCAGGCAAGGCAGAGGAGGGCGTGGCCTTGAGTGTGTGGAAAGGTGTCAGTCACTGCCTTTGCTGCCTGGGCTCCAGTTTCCCTTCCAGCAGCTGGGACTGAACTGTCATGGGGCAGAGGCATTGGTAAACTTCACAGCTCCAGCTTTGGAAAAGAAAGCCCCTGGGTTTGACTCTCTAGATGCATCTTTAGGAAGGAGAGCGGATAAGGCTAAAACTACACAGACACTATGGGCTTTCTTAGGATAAGAGGGAACGTGAGGAAAGTCTTAGGCTTGTGGTAAGACCAAAGTTCAGAATTCCACTCCTTTCTCTCTCTGAAGGCAAACTGACTTCTATTGTCTTAGTTTTATTCCTCTGTTTGATTTCAACATGGCGTGGAAACTGTGATATATATCCAGCATGAAAGCATCATTTTGTATATAATACTTAACACTCAGGTAAACTGTCATGGCTCTGAGATGCTCTTACACTGAATAGCTCCCAAATGCCACAATGCTTCCTCTTATTTCCTGGTTTCTCTTAGAATAATTCTTTACGGTCTTTGGTCTTTCTTTTCTTGGTTGGCCAGTTCCCTGAGTTTATAATGCTTGTAACAAAAACCTCATCTTCTCTTCTTCAGGACAAGCCTAAAATCAGGTGACTATCAGGCTATTTGCTGGATCTGAATTGAGCCCCTGTGAAGGACCAGGGCTCCGATCATTTTCCATTGTGAACAGCACAGTACAACAGACCAGGTAAGTTATAAAGAAACAGACTTACTTTCCTCATGATTCTGGCTCAAGGACAGGGAATCGATGTTAGCCATATTGCTGGCAGATACTTCAGGCAGCTCAGGGCATCCAAGGGCAGAGATAGGGAATGAGAAGGCAATGTTGGAAAACTGGCTTTTATAGTAAACCCATTTTGCTATAATCCATTAGAGACAACCCATTAAGCCATCAATCTGTGAGTCACATGAATAGACCAGTCATTCATGAAGGCATAGCCCTTAGACCTCTCACCTGGTCCTACCTATTAATAACTCATAATGGAGATTAAATGTTAACATGAGTTTCTTGGGGGCTGGGGCAAGCCATATCGAACCTTAGCAGCTTAGTATGTGTGTTTGATTAAACACTCTGATTCTTGGGAGACACTTTCAGTTTCTTGTCTGTGCTGTGCAGGGTTGACAATGCCCAGCAAACCTGAGAGAGCTGAGTTCAGCCCTGAGCTAAGAAACAAGAGGACACATCAGCCTTTGTTACTCATTCATATATAGTCACCTCTCTCCATTTCTGAAGAGTTTACATTTCATCTCTGTGACACTGAAGTTGATGGCCTGATTTGCTGTGGTCAATGGGATGTACAGTAATGTAATGTTTACTACATCTAAGGGAGAGCTTTTAGAGGCAATGAGAACACCTGCCAAACCTCTATTCCACTGCCTTGAGCAAATAACATGTATTATCCTGTGCCTTAGAATGTGAAGACCTGGGGAGCAGATCCATGCTCCACTAGCTTTTTGGAGGTTAAGTCTGAGAACAGACCTGCAAACTGCAGCCTACTCAAACCTTTACATGCAATATGGACAGCAATTGAGAACTGTTTGTTACACAGCACTATTCAAGCACAGCTGATAGATGCAAATAAGAATGTGACAGGTACATTTGAAAAGATAAAGTCCGTAAAAGCATCAGAAAGTATTTGACTTTACTCCTGAAGTGATAGGATATAATTTCTAGATAGGCAATGGCTGGTGTGCAGGGCAAGCACCGTGGTAGGGTGGTAAATTTGTTTAAATGTTGACGAAATATTTGATGCAAAGTCAAGTATGTTGTATCTGAAGAGTACAACAGCCAGCTTGCACAAAGGGTCCACTAGAAGAACATGTTCAACGTGCAAGTCCCCCGTGGTGGTTTGAATGAGAATGCGGGCTCATATATTTGAAAACTTGGTCCCCAGTTTGTTCCCCTCTTTGGGAAGGATTAGGAGGTATGGCGTTGTGAGAGGAGGCGTGGCACTGGGCTTGTGCTTTGAGGTTTCAAAAGTCTGAGCCAGTCACAGTCCCTCTCTGTCTTGTGCGTATATATCAAGACGTAAATTCTCAGCTACTACCCTAGCACCGTGCCTGTCCACCCGCTGCTATGTTCCTCACCATGATGGTTGTGGACTCTAAGCCCCAGATAAACTCTTTTTATGAGTTGCCTTGCTCATGGTGTCTTCACAGCAATGGAAAAGTAATAGACACGCTTATTCATATTATTGGTGAGTTTTGGTTCTATCGTGGCATAGGGCTTTCCAATTTGAGTCTTACCCTAACTTGCTTTCAAATATTTGGAATTCAATCACTGATATGAAAATCCAGAGTCCTGGAACTCTACTCAACTGTAAGGAAACACACATACTCACCTCGGTCAGTACCCCACGTGCTCTCTCAAAGATTTCTGAACAGATTAGTATCTGTCTGAAAATCACATCATGGATTTGTGTGTTCAGATGATTCTGAATGGGTGTTCTGAACAAGAAAACATGAAACACAGTTACAATGTGTCTTCCCATGTAATCGTGTGTAGTATTTATGTTTATATGGCTTATTCAGATGACATTTTCAAGATTAAATGTAATTTGAATCTTTTCATTTGCTACTCACAGTGTATAAACTATGAAAAATCTCCTGACTTCTTTGGGGATGAGTAGTCTCATTCTCCAAATTAAAAAAATTCATATTTGGTATTATTGTTTTAAATAAGAACAAATGAGTTAACACCTATATAAAAGGACTAACATAAAATTAAGTAATTTCTTCTTCCCTTCCTTCATCTTTCCTTTCATTATCTTCCTTTATTTTCTCCCCTCTGTCCCTCTTTCTTTCTTTCTTTGATTCTTTCCTCTCCCTTTCCTAATTCCTACCTTGAACTACATATAATGCATTTGCTATTTACATGCTTCAAGATTATTTAAATATGTGTTCAACATTTATTAACAACTAGAACACAGGGAGAAAGTAATTACACTAACACAATTGGAACTAGGTGTCTGTACCTAGGAAATGTTTCCCCCTCTGAGGCTCTTGCCATTCTCCCATGATGATAACGTTAATGCGTTTCCATTTATTTCATGTGGCCTTGGTCCCAAGTCAGTCACAATCCAAGGGTTGGGTACAGAGTAGATGAATCCACAAATGATCAGACATACGACTGATGGGTTTCTAGAAGGTTCTTCATGAAAGGAAGACAAGAGGAGAAAGGGAGTTTAGGGTTGATGATGAAGGGTGGAATTGGCCAAAATGGACAGGATTTTGTCACATGGTCATGAGGCATCTGCTAACAGCTTTGAATCTACAGTTTTTTCTTGGTGTAGCGAGCGTTACATAAAGGCCTGACCTTTGATCTTTTCTGGATTGTAAAAATATGGAGATAATGAATTCTTTATAGCAAGAAATAATGTTTTATGCATTAATGTTTTGGGTTTCCGAGTCTCACTTTCTCTCTTTTCTGCCCATCTCATTCTGTTATAAAATCTTAAAGAGACTTTTATAACTTAATGGTAAAGAGTACCTCTCCCATGCAGGTGGCATCAATCTGCATCAGTTTGTCCTTCCTAAAACCTGGTCTTAGGAAGTTGAATCCAAGGCTTCACCAAGGTCATAGAGTTACTAACAATCCAGTTAGACTGACATTCATTAGTAGAGTCACATCTACTTCCACTGAAACCACTTTCCAAATGTTCTGCTATCTGATAGAACATTTAAAGTTATACAACAAAATGAGATGGGGGGAGAGAGGAAATCAAGACTCAATTAATCAGGACGTTAACATATTTGAATTACTCTATCTTAGTTACCACATCCCCCAACATGGCCGCATCACGGATGCAGCACGGTGTCTGCCTGGGACTTTGACACTTTCATCTGACCTCTTCTCTCCCGTAACATCTGCAGACACCAGTTAATACTGAAATAGTGACACGCTCGTGGCAGTGGCAAATGTTCGGACTGCAATGGATGTGGTACCTGAGTGATGGCTGTCGTGAGGAGTTTGTCGGAGCTCATCAACCATACCATCAACCCAAGGAAGAGTTAAAACCCTTAACTTGTTGAGCAACAGCAGCCAGGATACTTCCAGAAGGCCTTTAGCTGGGATGACTAGTTTGTGTGTGTATGTTTGTGGGTAGTGTGGTGTGTGTGTGTGTGTGTGTGTGTGTGTGTTACATGCATGAAAAGGTACATATGCTTTATGAGGCCACGTGGACTCCAGTGCTTTCCTCTAGGGTCCTCTACCTTATTACCTTTACGCAGGGTCTCTCACTGAAGCAGCAGCTCACCTTCTCAGCTATACTGGCTGGCCAGTGAGCTCTGAGATCTGTTTACCTCACCAGATCTTGGGGTCATAGGCCTGAGAATTCAAGCCTATCTTAAGTGGGAGCTAGGGATTCAAGCTAAGGTCTTCATGTTTGCAGGGTAGGTCCTTTATCCACAGAGCTACCTCCCCAGCCATGAGCAATTGGTGTTTGATGCTCCAGTCTGCTTTGCCTTGTCTGGGCTGAGTGCTGCAGAAAGACAGCCAGGCCATCTGATTTCAGGGTTGAATCACATGGCCTCCTTAACCAGGCACAGATTTGCTTTAATGATTCTCCGCAGAGTGACGCATCCAGGATTCTCTCTGCATCCCTTTTGTGCCTGGTCCAGATGTGCATCTAGGACAGGTTTAGTTCAACAATTTCAAAGGGTGGACGCCCACTTTGCGCATATGATTAATTCTACATGCGCCTAATTATACCCACAATTGGCTAATTGCATCGACAATTAGCCAATTGCGGGCCCAATTGGCCACTTGTCCCATAATTTGAAGGTGCGAGTGGACAACTGAAGGAACAATTAGATGCATGCCGAGTTTTACATATTTAAAGAGGAAGCTGGGGAGGGAGTGCAGTTCAAAATGCAATGTGGTCTTGAGTGTGTGCACAGGAAAGCATTCATGGGTGTGGTCTCTCCGAAGAAAGGGAAATTCCCTGGGCTTTTACTTCCAGCAGGTTCCAAAGTCTTTGTTCGTTTGTTTCCTAAATATCTATGAAACAAATCTTCACTTTGGATTTCTGAGGACCAGGTCCTCAGCCTCAGTCTGTATACAGGAAGGAGTTTCCACAAAAGCAAATGTCCCCCTAAGGAAAATACTGATTGCCCTAAGCTTGGAGCTCTGTCTCCCTGACTTTTCACTCCTTCTCCTGTTGATTTTAGATGCCTTTGTCTGGAAAGTTCTTCCCATCTCATTGCCTCATACTGTTCTAAGAAAATCTAGAAGGAAGGACCACTTTCCCTCCCAAGTCTGCATTATCACTTGAGGAATCCCAATGCTACCCAAATGCAGCTACTTAATCCCCCAGCTCCCCTCCCCGACCTATGAGTAGGCTTATTAGTACCCACCCCCACACCACTTTCTGGGGTGCTTCAGTCCAGAAAGATCAAAACCAGAGTAAGAGCTTAAAAGAGCCAGAAAGTCTTTGCAAACGCACCCATGGTAGACATGCTGGGATACACATGCCATTCCTGGGTACTGAGAAGGCTCAGCTCAGGGGAGCTGCATGTGGTCAGCGGTCTTTAATGGCGCTGCAACTTCACATGTAACATACTTGCTATGGTGTCCCTCGTTTCTGTAGTTTATGTTTCAGAGACTTCATTCTTTCATAAATTGACTCAGAGGCTAGCCAAATCACAATTCAGACACCAGGAATACCTCCTCTCAAGCAAAGCAATGAAACCTGGAGAAAGTGTTATGGCACCCAAGGCTCTCACCCACTGCGTGGTCTATGAAACACAAGTCTGGGCAGTGTTTTCTGCGAGCAAAGAATTGCACTAAGATAGCTAGGAACACTAGTAGAAAGCAGGAAGACCAGCAATAAAAGAGTTGTCAAACACCCATTGAACTCCTGTTTCAACCCACTGACACTTTAAGTGTAACTGACCATGGAATATATTAGAAATATGTGATATAATTGATAATACCACAATGCAGATATTCGGCATTGGACCCTAGCTTAACAGTAAATGATGCTGACACACTCCTTAGAGTTCATCACCTAATTTTCTTATTATAAGAATTTTTAGGGTTCCTTTCAGGGCTGAAAAGTTGAACCCCATTTTGAATTTGTATCTCAGCTCTAGCTATGGAGGTAGCTCACTCACTGCTACGAACCTCATGGCTCCTGTTTATATAGTAAGAGCTGAATCTGGGAAACACCGGGATCTTTCCCACCCTGGCACCCCAGAAAAGTCAGAGGCTGAACCAGATGATGATTCCCCAAATGTCTCCCCTCCTTTCACTCAGTCTTTAAGGCTTGCCTCCCCACTACTCAGAAGATACGATGTCTAGTTCTAAATGTCCTGCACATTAGTTAAGCATCCCCAGATCTCTGTTTTCCCTAGTAAAACAGCAAGGTCAATGATGCAACCAAACACACTCAACATGGAAGCCCTTTGGGCAGTCTACCGCAGTTGGTAACAACAGAGCCAGGAGCTTTGTCATTGGCTATTGTACTGATCAGTCATTATTGGTATTAATTGTCTCATACCTGCTGCTTGCCCACAGATCATGAGAATGAACCTGTGCTGTGCTCCCTGCATTACAGCAGCAGAGTTTTTTTTGTTCTGCAAACCTTGGGGTTTTGCTTGGAGGGGAGACTAGCAGTGCTGGCCTTCGGGCCGTGCCAGGAAAATGTGTGGGCCAGATGGCAATCCAAGTTGGTCTGATAGAACATTTCTATTTCTGCGGATTCTCAAAAACAAACTGACAGGCACGAAGAAAAGCGGTGACTCATAGCCCACAGGTCTTTGACTTCCAGCTTCAGAGGTGCAGTTTCCTATTGTCCTGGGAACCCGGTTTCTGCAATGACACAGCCTTGCACCTCCTATTGCCATCCTCACAACTGGCGTCATCCTCACTGTCGTCATCGCAGACACTTCACCAAGTACCTGCTGTGGGCTGAGGCTGGTAGTCAGTGTTTATTAGAATAAGCAGATTTAGTATAACTGCCTCGTGATGCACTCACATGTCGCTACTACCATTCTGTCTCTAGGTGAAAGTACTATGACTCAAAGAGATTAAGCAATTTTCTCACAACCACAAAAATGATGATGTTGGGACCTGAATCTAGGATGTGTTTGTATCTTCTCTATGATGTTTTTCCAAATGACAATATCCTAAGGATTGCAATTATCCTGAAGGCAACCACTACCACATGTGCACACATGTGCATATGTATACATGCCTATGTGCATATGCACACACATGTGGGTATCATAACCATACCCTCCAGATGGACTGTAACACTGGGTCATTGTATAAATGTTTTCTGGCTTGCATCTCCAGCAAAGCTCAACCTTGTTCTAGAGCTGTGCTTCTTACCTTTGTGAAATAATAGAATTAAACTGTCACTCCCAAGTTTTCACTCTGCAAATATAGATCTGGGTGCTGGCGAGTCACTGGCTTAGATTATAGAGCCTCTAATTCCTGGGCCAATATTCCACAGGCCATGCCTCACAGGGCAGGCAGGTCTACATTTGTTACCCCACCCTATGCTGACCCTTCTCTTGTTGCTGATGTCTTGATGTTAAAGCATTTCTAGATACAAAAGCATCCTCCTCCCAGTATAATCAGGGGCGTGCGGGATGGGAGGAGTCTGAGATTCTCAGGTGGGGTAGTTGGATATGCAGATGAATGGCAAGGAGACTCCTTTCTCCATCAGACTCAGGGGCTTTGGACTGACTTCAACTTGGGATGAACCACAGCCTCAGACAAATTTCACCTGGAGCCATCAGAGCAGATGGGAGGCCGTGTGATATAGGCGTCTTGGTAGTGAGGTAGTAAAACACCAAGTATTATTTTGGAGTGCGTTCTAGAAGGGATTGGCTTATTTTTAGATACTCACCGAGTTGGTTTTACAAAATGAACATTCCATTTAAAAATGTATTATCAAATTAATAGCATAACAAGTTTTCAGGGGAGGTTTATTAGAGTCAAATATTTTAAAAGCTGTCATTTAAACAGAAATGGTTGTTAAATTGAGGAGATAATTAGGTACCTGAAATTAATCAAAGTATGTTTTTAAAAATAAACTATATTTGACTCACTGCAGATACATTTCAGCCTTGTCTCTTTCCCTAGAATATACTAAAAACTGAGAAGTTTGCAAACTAATCTGTAACATTGCCCTTGGCCGTTAAAATCCAGTTCTGTCCTTCACAAGGTAGATTCTGCAGAAGAAATGTACCCCCAAACAAAAATTCAACCTAAGAGATATGGGGAGCCAATAGATATCAATATACAATGTATGAAAGTGATGATGTTAACTGAATACTTTTGTCTCACTTTTTTCTAGTGCCCACTTCTTCCTATTGACTTTATTCCTCTTTTTGGAATTGGCTGTTTCTACCTGTTGAGGTGTACCACAATTCTACAAGCTTAGTGGGTTATGGAAATTTAAGAGCTAGAATAACAAGATTGGGGCTATTCTGCCTGTTTGAATGGAGGAGTGAGTGGAAATTTAGTTATGCAATTACCCATAAGCATCTGTTTTGTATTAGGTAAGGTGTTAAGTGAAATGCGCATATCAAAAAGGGGAGGAGACAGAACATACCAGCAAGAGAAGCACCCTGGCCCAGAGGAGATTGTCAAAGAGGACTGAGTCCTGGGAATAGGCACAGAGCAGGACAGGAGAGTGAGGGGGGTTCGGGAGGATGGAAACTATGCTGAACTGGGAGACAAGGGGAGAATGGGTGCCTCCATTTCCAGACAGGAAACACAGTCAGTCATGCTGATCTCTCATATTTCAATACTGACTTAGTTTTAAGGTTTCCAAACAAGATGATGAAGGCAACAAAGGCTTCTGCATGGTCCACTTCCTATTTCCTGGTTAAGAAAAAATGCCCCAGGGTTTACATATAGGTAAGACCCAATTCTTGTTGCTAGCATGGCAACCGGCTAGGCTCGACTGTGCTACCCTCAGCCAGGCCCAGACCTGGAGGAAGTCCCCATTCAGTGTGCAAGCAATCCAGGTCCACACTGCCTCCATCTACACAACTAGTAGGATGCTCATTTTCTAGACCCATTTATACAACTGGCTCTGCCTCAGTTATGGCTTCATTTATTTTCTGAGTTGGCAACTCAGAAATTTCAACTTCTCCACCTCCTTATTCTCTTTTCTCAGCCTTTATTCACTCTTTTGTTTCTTTTCTAATTTCTTGGTCTGATGTTCAAAATCTCAGAGAAGTATGACAGCATGTTCGAGCTACAAGGAGGAGAAGGAAGGAAATACTCAGTTCTGGCGAGGCCAGCAGAGCTGGGTGTTTTTGGAAAACCGTGTGACTGCCCCGGGAGTAAAGACTGTCATTTTCCGGGCGTATTCTCACCAGCACAGAGATAAGGTGCTAAGTGCCACTCTGGAGCAATCAGAGCCCACTGGACCGCTTAGTGCGGGACTTCTCACATCTAGTCCCATTTCGGTATTACGTTAATCTCTTATACAAACAGAAGATTTCTAGGCTTAGGTACAGCACGGTGCAGACCCTGCAGAGGGGAACAACAGCATACAAATGCAGAAGCGAAAGCCCTCCTTAGTGCTTGCTGTCTGAGACAGCCACGGTTAAGGACCTCTGAGTTGCTTCAGCTTCCTCTTCATAACCGTGAACCAGGGAGCACATGGAAGAGACTGGCCCTTTTAGACGCTAAGATTGACTCTTTCTAGATTTCTTCCCTTTCCGACTCTGCCTCACTTTGACTTTTCCATGGTGCAGATCGCCTCTGACAAGCCACCATGTCCTTTCTGAACCTGATAGAGCAGCTGGACCAGAGTAGCTCTGTCACTAGCATGTCTAGCTCCTAGTGGATGCTCAACAATTAATTATAATTCATTTTGACCCTGAAATAGAAAGACCTTCCCTTGAGGAAACTTCCATTTACCTTTCTAGAACTGGATTTAGTGGCCTGCCCCTTTCCCGTGTCTGTAGCCGTCTAAGACAAGGGGCTTCCCTATTAAGGCAATGCCCTTTTTCCTATCTAAAACCAAAAAGTGTGGGGAAGACTTAGGGACAGGCTGATGGACACTCCAGGAAGAATTGTCGTGTCAGAGATGCTGACAGTAGGTAAGACCAAAGCAGCCTTCCCTTACAGTTTCCCAGACCTGGCTTGGCTATGTGGGTGTCCTGTACCAGCTAGGCAGCCTTTGTCAAGTCTTTGAAGATTCTCTGTCCTCAAATGAGTAAGTGGATTTTTAACCTTATAAATCTGTTAAGAACTCTAAAGAATCCCACACCTGGCACTGGGCTTTTCCTTTGGCAATCTATGACTTCTGGGAGGAGCATTATCCCGTGTATAGACTATCTCTGACAAAAGTAATTTAATATGTATGCAATGCATAGACAGAGGTAACTTATAAAATTGTAAATTAAAATATGACCTTCCATCCTGCCTTCCCACCATTTTCCCTATTTAACCTCACCCCATTATTCCCCCCTCTCCCCACCGTATCACTATGGACTATCTCTCTCTTTTAGTTGGTCAGGGGTATTCTAGAGATACCTCAAGCAACACTGGCTATTGATATTGCTCTTGACTGCTTACAAGTACTTAAGGGTAAGAGGCTATTGCTGAAAACACCATATACTTTGCCTGCAGGAGGTAGAGAATCTACTAGGAAGTAGGTCTGACCAGGGAGTTTCCTTCACAGAACTCTACAGAGCTATGTAGGCTGCTGGGGCTCAGGAGTAACCAACAGTCTTACCCAGATGTGAGGCCAATGAACTATCATAATGAACAGGTCAGAAAGATATGTGTGTAGGTGAAGTAGTGGCATGAACATTAGAGAGGTAACCAACTGCACTTTTATTGGATTTAAGGCCAGCTTCACAGGAGGAGGTCAGTGTTTGATACTATAAATCTCTCCAAGGCCACTTGACTGGGGAGTTCATAGGCCCCAAGGGTGAACCTAATACTACTATTTCTGCTGAATTGATGGAATTTCAAACTGCCCTCCCAGACTCTTGAGAGTTTCTTTAAGCAGTTGACAGAGATTAACCCAGAAATTCACAGCTGGTGAAACTCCAGATACAAACATCTGTGGAATAAACCAGCCACAAATGGGACATCTGCATCTCTTCCCTCGAGGCTCAGGAACCATTGCAGAAGAAGGGCAGAAAGACTTTAAGAGACAGAGGTTGAGGAATATTGGAGGGAAACAATACCTTTTGGATATGACAAAACCATTATACTCATGGATTCACAGAAAGAGAGTGAATGTGCACACGTATAGAGATAATTCATAATGCTATCTATGCCTGTAATTTAAGAGTAAACTGTTGAGCTAAAGAAGAGGAAATGATTAAGTCCAGGCAAGTCACTAACTGGGATTCACATCCTTGAATCTGACGTACTTCTCAGCCTACAGTGTTCAACGACTGTATGTTAGGGCCTGAGGCTGTAACTCAGTCAGTAGAGTGCTCACCTAGTGTACATGAAGCTCTGGGTTCAAGCCTCATCACTGCCCAAAGCCTGGCATGATAGTGTACACCGGTCATCACAGACTCCGGTGATAAACTCAGGAAGAGCAGAAATTCAAGGTCTTCCTTGGCTACTTACTAAGTTTGGAGTTTGAGGACAGCCTAGAACGCATGTGACTCTGTCTCAAACCAAACAAAATAGAACGTGCTGAAGGAGCCACCCAATGGGTCTACTACCAATCAGCACCATGGAGACAACATTGAATTGGAGCAGACAAATAAAGGAGATTCTGGAAGATTCCACAAGTGCCATTCATAGATACTATAGGACTGTGAACTGTTCTCCCCACTCCATCCAGACCCAACAAAACCAGTAGGTGGTCATTAGAAGACAGAGCCAGTGTCACCTTGGGTAGCATTGTGTAGACTGCTGTCAGGGGAACCCCCAAGTTTATTGCCAGCTGCAGTGGAAAAGCATTGCTTTGAATGTTTTTTGCCCCCTACCTAATTGTCAAAACTGAATAACATTATCAGCTTTTTTTTTTATCCTTTGAGTATTTTTCTAATAAGAAGGCACAGAGATACACAGCAAATAAAAGCATAAGATTCCAGGATGCAGTGCAATCATGCAAAATGACTTTCATATCAGTTTGATAAGCAGCTAAAATTTAATAACTACATCCCTCCTATGGTGCTGGATGAAAGTCTAATACTTTCCTGCTTTGGGTTCTTTCTTTTGCAAGATGCTATTCAGGACGGTAGCTGAGGCTTTTCTGTCAGAGAGATGAGAGGGGCAGTGGCTTAATCAAAGCCTCGAGAGGCTGGGCCAAGCCTCAGCCAGGTCAAAGCACAGTGACTTAGAAGCCGAACTGAAACCAAGGTCGAGGCTGCCCACAACTACGAGGAAGGGGTTCAAGCACCCCCGTTGTCTCAAAGCGACAGGTATGAGTCATCACCGTGGAAAGCACAACGCTCGTTAAATGCTATGGAATAACTAAGTCTCCAGAATATCTTTATGCTTTAGTTTAGGGCAAATTATGCACTGGAGAGAGAGAGAGAGAGGGTAGAGGAGAGGGAGAAAGAAGGAGGAGGGGGCACTGGGAGATGAACAGAAATCCCTCCCAACTTTACAAAGAGAACAAGGATGTGATGTTATATACACAATGTCTTGGTACACAACTTAAAACCGAAAGCCCTCTTAGATGGTTGTCTCTCTGAACTATGTTATGCTCAGGGAAATTACGATTTATTTAATGGTAAGTAAATAAGTCCACACAGGGCATGTGGTGCTAGGCACCTGTCCTTTAAAATCTAGCACAGTTGTTGCTGATTTATCCAAGGAGCCTCCCATTTCCCAAGTGGCCTACTCAAAGTTAGCAGAAACATGTCTAGGGCTCCCAGCATCCAGCTGACAGTGGCCACAGCCTTCAAGGCATTGTTGGGGATGTCCAACCCTAGAAAAAAAAAGAGAGGGGAATCTGATTAGATGTTATCAAAACAGGAATGGGCGACTGGTACCAGGGTTGTGCTAGTGAACGCTTCCAGCTTAGCTCTGGGTTGCAGGTAGTAGAAGAGGCCAAGGCACCCTAAGCAGGTGGGCCGCCCAAAATGGGGTTTGGCTGGCTTGCTCTTCTACTGCCCCCTACTGGCGGAGTTTCCCGCCAACTCACGAAGAGAGCTGCTTCTAACCTGCTTGTCTAAAGGGGGGCAGCTAAGGTGTAGAAAGCAGAATCCTTTCAAAACAAAGACAGCCAGGCAGACATGTGCTTTGGAAAGACTAAAGATGGACCTCGGTCATGACTCAAGTGGCCTCCTGGGTGAATTTTCAGAAAGGACCACAGCAACGTGGGGTCATGGTGTCACCGCTGCCCCCTCCCCCACCACCAGTGCATGTGTGAGTGTGGCTAGGACTACTTTAAGATAGGTGTTGACAGAAAGTCCCTCCATGGAAGAACATCTGATCCTGTCACTGGAGCCTTTAAAAGAAATTCTGACTCCAGATGTCGGCTTAGGGAAATGAATCAATTAGGCAAATGAAGATTTCCCTCATAAATCAGCAGAGGAGAGGCTTCCGTCCAGCCATGGCCCTGGGGAGGAGGGACAGTGGGGTTGGCCAGGTGCCTGGTAGTGGACAGTCAGCCATTTGCCACAGTCAGGTGACCCAGATCCCCTGGCTCTCCTGAAGTTGTGTTTACCCCCTTGGGAGCTGGTTTGCTTTAGGAAGAGCGCTGGGAGTCTTCCTTTTCTTTTACTCGGAAGATAATAAAGCTCCGGGCTTCAGAGTGGGACCCCGTGTGAGCTGGTGTCACTATTCATAAAATAATTGAGTTTACACAAAAAGTGATTTCAGTAATAGCTGGCTTTTTATAAGTATGTACATTTTATTTAAAATTACTGACTCAAAAGGCAAGGTAGAAAAAAAAATCACCTCCAACAACTTCCTGTAATTGCGAATTATTGTGAGGGGAACAGAAGGGAAAGATTTCGAAATTATGAGCCATTATGCTCAAGAGAGAAAGAGAGAGAGAGAGAGAGAGGGAGCGGGAGAGAGAGAGAGAGGCAGTGGAAGGGAAAAAAAAGAGACAGCTCGGCTTCATGAAACACAGCTGACAAGCTCGGCTAAATTACCCCCGGACCATTACAAAAATCACTTAATTGCCGAGCATTTTGTTAGGTCAATTGACTCTAATTGAAAAAATAACAAAAAGCTTATTATGCTGCAAATGTGGCCGTGGAAAATGAGTCTTCTGTTAGAAGGAAACAATAATTCTAAATTTCAGCTGCCTCTAACACTGTGAAGTTCACTGTTTCCTTGGGTAGAGCCCACTGTAGCCAAGCAAGGGAAAAAAACACGCGCATTGATGCTTTTTCCCTTTAGCCTTCCATGGCTCAGCCTGCTCTTCCTTTCTCTGCCTTGATTTACCCCTACCCAAACCCCAACTTAATCCCAGAGAGTGCCACCCACCTCCACGCCTTCTGAAGTCAATATACATATACACCTCCCCCCAGCTCCCTTTCATCTGTGTGAAAGGTTCCGGAGACAAAGGGCTGGCCCGTGTGAACTGTCCTATCTCTGTCCTACCAGCCTGGACCCAGCTCCCCCAGACAGACTCATTTTAAGCGTCTCCAGAGCCCCCCAGCATTGCCTGCCAGTGAGCCCGTCTTTCTGCTCTCTCTCCTACCTGCCTCTTCTCCCCGTTACCGGAGCTTGCAGGAGGCAGCGTAAAGCAAAGCGTAAGTCCAGGCAATTTTTCGGAAATGGCCCCCTGACATGCACGTCTAAGGCCGGCCCTGACTGACATCAAGTGCAGCAATTAAACTGACCAGCTGATGAAGGTGAAGGCTTCTCCTGATTGCACAGTTTGGGGATGGTTTGGCCAGAGTTGGTGCATTTAAAGAGGCCAATCGGCCTGGCCTCCATTGCTGCCCCAATTATAGATTTGAATGGTGGAAGTTCACAATAGGGGTGATTCTGCTCTGAAAAGAAAAGTAGTTATTTGTCCATAAAACCAGGAGGGCTGGGTAGGAGAGTCTGATGGTACTGCCTTTGTTGGGGAGCTGTGGGAAAGTGTCTCTGTGTGCACGAGTGTGGTACTATGTGTAATCTGCCCTTCTGTACCCAAGTGTGGGGCTATGTGTGCATGATTATGATCACACTACATGCGGTGCACAGGTTTGTTCATGAGTGTGTTTATATCTGTATAGGTATGAGTCTGGAGGTGCTTGAGTGTGACACTACATGTAGTGTGCATGTTTGTGCATGAGTGTGAGCTATGTGTGCATGACTGTGTGCCTATGTACACATGAGTGTAATATTACATGCCGTGTGCATGTGTGCACAAGTGTGGAGCTACTGTGTGTGAGTGTGAATTGCATGTGTGCCCATGGGTGTCAGGTTACATGTATATGAGTATGAAGAGATTGTGTGTATGAGTTTATGTGTGTGCATGCATGAATGTGATATGTATTATGTGCAGTGTGTATCTTTATGCATGAGTGCGGGGCTATGTGTAGTGTACAGTACATGTGTATGTATGCATGAAAGTGTGACTATGTGCACATGTATTTACCAGCACGTGTACATACATTTGCTTGCGTAGACACAGGCATATGTTAAAGTCATGAAGTGAAGGGAAAACATGTCTGCAGCCCCTTGAGCAAACTCAAAGCTGTACATCACCAACATATCCCTTAAGATAAATCTGTCAGCTCCTGTTGGGCTTCAGATCCAAGGCTATGGGGTCCAAGACCCCTATCTGGGAGACTTGAGTGGGACCCAAGGGTGCCAAAGCCCATCTGCTCCCTTCTGGGGCCTTCACACCTGCACCAGCAGTATAACCTGACCTATAGAGATCAGCAACAGATCCCTCCCGCTGATGTGACAGCCAAAGCCAGGCATCCTGCATCCAAGGAGAGGCCAAGGTGTCAGCAGCCCTGCCCCCCCCCATGTGTGTGGCTTCTGAATGTCCCCAGCTGGGAACAATGGCAAGAGGGCCTTAAAAGTCCTGCGTGTCACCTGGTGTCTTAGCAAACAGCTGAACTAGGAGTAAACTGAGCCATTTGAGTGCCAAGTGTGTTAACATCGTCAAAGAAGCATCCTGAAACAGCGATCAAGAGAGAAAAGAAATACCTAGAAACTTTGCTTTGGGAGGAGAGGGCTTAGATACTCTCCCCAGGTCCATGCCCCGCTGTGCCCGAACAGGGACTCAGGATATGGGAGTCTACCGAAATGGGGTGTAGAGCCATGACAGGGTTGAGTGGAGAGAAGAGATGCAAGAGGGACAGGAAATGCCCTTCCACCCTGAGTGGCACACTTAGAGAGGACCTGGAAGAAATGGGGCCTTGTGATGGTGTGTCAGAGCCCTCTGAGAGGCACGGAGGGAGCAACTGAGAACTGGGTTCCACTTGCCAGACCAATGGGCTTCATCAATTAATCACAGCCAAATAATCACCACCTACATTAAAGAATAATACATGAAAGGACAGGGCCTCACTGTAGCATATTCAGAAAGGGCCGCCTCCCTACTCCCTCTGAGCCCTGACATGTTAACTGGGTAGCGACTAATTAGATGTCAAAAATTCATAAGCGCTCTTTAATATTGCATATATCTGCAGCCGACATTTCAATATGAGACTTGTATACACAGAAGTCACCATGGCATTCAAACACAGCAGGGTGGGAGAAATAAAAGTGAGCCAATAAAAACAAGGTCCTTTAAAAACCCCAGAGAGTGGCGGCTTTGGAAGTGTGCTTTCTTCTTCCGGGAAGGGAGCACCTTAATAAGAATGATAGGCGAAGGGGTTTCTCTGCTCCTTGCTGCGTGGACAGAGAGAGGGGGAGAGAGAGACAGGAGACGGTCTTATCAAAGACACTGCCAGGTAAATAGTAATTTATTGTTCATGCACAATGAATATTACCCAGTGTCCTGACACGGGGTGATAATGAAAGCCATGTTACTGTGGCATCCCAGGAGGGGATTTCCACCCCCCTTCCCCTCTCATCTTTTTTGAGCAAGGGAGCAGTGATGGGCACTGGCAGCCACTGCCTGTCTCAAGCCATTTCGCATAATATAGGAAGCACCTGAACTTTAGTGGATTAAGTAAGTGAGTTAGTTTGCTGGCTCCATGATATATATGTTGCCTGGATGCAAACTTATATTTCAAAGGCTGGGGACTATATTTTTATAAAACAAGCCTTTTCCTGTCGGAAGAATTATAGGAACGTGATATAATACAAGGCGCTGAGATTAAAAACAATGCATCATAGCAAGGAGAAAATGTGCTGTTTTATGGCTCGCATCCCTTAATTGAACCTCTCAGGAACACAGAGGAAGGCTCAAACAGAGCACACCCCCTTCTGACTTCCAGAGGCCTGGTTTTGTAGGTGGTTGTTCATTTTTATGTCTTAGCTTGCGTGTAACACACAGGATGCTCGCACGTGTGCACACATGCATGCACACATAAACAGAGCAACGGCACATATAATATTTTGCTTTGTGTATTGAATCATTCCATATCATTTTTAAAGAAAATTTTTTTTGCTTTATTGGATGACTAAATCTTTTAATGCTTCAAAAGTCAGTGTGTGTATATGTGCATGTTTTTGTGTGTCACTGTGGGCATGCACGTGTGCAGGTGGTGGCCAGGGGACAAGCTCAGGAGTCAGTCCTCACTTTCCACTTTGCTTGAGACAGGATCTCTTTCTCTTAATTAAAGATGTGTGTGTGTGTGTGTGTGTGTGTGTGTGTGTGTGTGTGTACAGTGCCCACAGAAGCCAGAGAGAGAGCATCAGATCCCCCAGCATCTGGAGTCACAGGCTGTTGTGCGCCTCCTGATGTGGGTGCTGGGAGCCACACTCTCGTTCTCTGAAAGCACAGCACATGCTCTTAAGCGCTGAGCCATTTCTCCAGCTGGAAGAAATCAAGATCTCTTGTCCACCATTTTGTACTAGGCTTCTGGCCATTCCCCTGTTTCCACCTCCCATCTTGCCATAGGAGCACCACAGGGGCATGACTGAATCTGGCTTTGCATGGATTCTGGAGATCTGAACCCAAGCCCTTATGCTTGGACAGCAAGTACTTTACCCAGTGAGTTGACTTTAATTTTTCTTTTTAAATTAGCTTACAAAATCCAGGCTTCTTCCTTTAGGGACTTCCATATAAACTTAGTTTTGGTTGGTCCTTTCCCCAGTGACCTTCTCTTCCCCATCTCCCTATGAAGGCTAAAAATTAAAAAGCTTTAAAGAGGAGAGTTGGGGAGGGCAATGGAACAGGACTGATATAAGAGTGGACTCGAGAATATTTAGGGTGGGAGGGCAAAATGGAATTCTGCTTTTCATTCTCTTCCTATTTGACCGTGGAACAAAGGGTGAGCTGTCGTGTTGGGGCACAGAATGAGTGGCCTGTATTCAGAGCAGCAGGGCACAGTAGCTTCCCATCAAGCTGATTAGCAATGCACCCCCAGGATTTGTCTTCCTGAGGCAATGAAGTCATACCTGCCTCTCACTTTACTTGAGCCCAGGTGCTGGGACAAAGCTGGGCAGGTCCAGGCATCTCTAAGGACCGCAGCAGCTTATAAAGCTCAAGGCCTAGCTGATTTGGATCCTGTCTGTGGCCCCTGCTCCTTAACACGCACACACTGTGATGTTGAGGCAGGCTATCTTTAGCATCAGCTGAATCTGGGGTTTTCCTTAGAGTCCCCCATGACTGCAAACATCAGCGCCCACAGCACTGAGGGATAAGCAGTGCTTGGGTGAGAGAAATCCTTTTCGAAGCCATCTAGCACTTCCGCACTCGTCCCCTTGTTTGGAGTTTCTGAGTACCTACCTATCTCTGGCACGTCAGCTCCAAGAGAACTTGCCTAAGAAAGGGGGAAAGGCTGGGCTGAGCCGCTAGGCACAGTGCCAGGAGCCAGTGGTCAGTTCTGGAGGGTCATTGATTTGGAATCCTCTAGACTGATTCAGGCTGGGGAAAACCCTTTCTCGTCGATACTTACATCATGACTAACTGCATTCATTTGCTACCTGGGAGTCTCCTTCCTTGTTACAACATGAAATTGGGTCCTCTTGCCTTTCAGCATCCCTGTCTTCAGAACAGCAGTCCCTTATCAATGTTGACTGGTGGCCAGGCAAACACCTTCTCTCCTGCTTGCCTCGGGTACAGGAAAGCTCTCTCTTCTTTCAGATGGTTTCAGAACAAAGTCTGGTCACTTCGCGGACTTCAATCACTCGCTGCTCCGTCCAGGCCTGCTCTGAGTTTCTAGTCCTTTGAGCCCAGGTACTAGCACCCAACCAGGGGATTGCCAATACTGCAAAAATCCATTCGACTTCTCTCTCCTTCTAAGAACTCGCACTCCAGTGAGTTGGGATGATTCCAGTGTAACCACCCTGAGAGCCAGGCAAGCAGAAGCCTAAGGGGAGTGGTAGGTGGGACGTGACTGCAGCCCCTCAGGTGATGCAGGATCAGGGCTTCAGGAGAACATCAGCTGCTTCACCAGGGGCAGGAGGAGTAATGTGAGATAAGCAGTGTAGGCCACTGGCTGAGCTGGGAACAAAGGCAGAGGCCCTGCAGAGGCCGGTGCCAGCAGCTTTTGCACACTATTGTTTTAGTGACTTTGATCCTCGCTCTGACCAAAATGCCCACAGAATCAACTTGAGGGAGGAAGGGTTGTAATCCCTCACAGTTGCTGTGGAGGGTTTTCTTGGACCCATGCGCTTGGGCAGAACATCACGAGGACAAGAGTATGTCAGTGGAGGGCCTCCTCTGCCCTTTGGGGGAACAAGGAGCAGAGAAAGAAGGACAGAAGCTATGGCTAGGGTAGACACAGCACTCCAGAGGGCAGGCTGGGAGCAGAAGTCAGTGAGGCTTCAGGTTTCTGTTCCTATTCTTACGGACCTCCTCCATACCTGCCTTCCCTTGATCTCTTCCATCTTTCTCAAAGCTGACTGTCACCGAGTCATCTGCACTAAGAACGTCCCAGGTTCAGAGTGTGGAGAGTGACAAGATGACCACACTATGCTTTAGGGATACTGTCTTCTGCTCAATACTTACTTAGCTTCTAGGACTTGAATCCATGCTAATACACGAGGATGCTATTCTAGGGGAAGGTGTACAATCTCTGGGCCTGGATAAGTAATCTAAAAGGGGATCCTGTTTCCCCTAAGATGTGCGCTTTGGGCTTCCAGGGAATGCACGGCAGGTGGGCTACAGCAGTAGCAGCTTCAGGAGATGAGAGGGCTTGGGGAGCTCCACAAAGGAAGTAAGTTTAGGTTCACATATGATATTAAATTGATCCAGAGTCAAGGATTGAGGGATAGGTGAAAGGAACTAGGGCAAGGGCTTTCTCCCTGAGGTCATGGCTCAAAGTGGAAGGCCTAAACAGACAGCATTTATCAATGAAATGTTGACTCTATCCATGAGGCCCTGATGGTGATGACTGGTTTTCAGAAAATTGATTTTAGAAAATGCCTCTGTATATAGAATGTATATATCTTTGCTGCCACACCAAAGTAACAGAATAAAAACAAACTTTCATGATGATGAAAGTCCATGTAATGCCCTTCTACCAGGCAGAAAGTTAAGTCTCCACGCATATTCTCAAACCATTCAATTAACATCTCAACATCTTGGTAGCAAGAAGTTTTTTCACTAAGACTCTTGCAGCATATGTGTCAACGAATGATCCCCAAAAACGAGACTCAGAGGGAATAAAGAAGTACTAAGCCAGCATGACCCGCTGCAAAATGTTACCTTCTGAGGATTCCCTCACTCTTGAAGCTGAGCTTGTAGTCATCCATTTCCAACTCAAGAGACATGAAGCTAACAGCTAGCTCCCTGCTGGAATATTAGAGCAAATGGCCAGTGAGTGTCCATGTCACACGGAACTCTGCTGGTCATTCTCATTCTAGAGATCAGTCTTGGAAGTCAGTAGCTGCCTGTCCTGAGCACAGGAGCATCCGGGTCCAGGACACGAACTTGAATGGTTTGTACGCTTCACTTTTCCCAATCATTCCCGCAGTTTTATATTCCACTTTGTGTACAGCCCATGCTTCATGAAGTGATGCAGAAATAATAAATTCTAGGGGAATGATGTCCAAATAGATGCTTAAAACTTATAGCAGAGTTTGCACATAAATCTATGCAATTTGCATGATAGATTTGCTGTGGTGGGGGCCAGGGAGACTGGAAGTCTAGCCTTGGCATATCTACGGCACAGACAGAATAATCAGAAAAATAGCTACTCTCTAAAGACCAGACTAAGATGTAGAGTGGAGAGAGAGCAAAGAGTTTCCATGGTGCGGCAAAGACAGCCAGTGCAGCTCTTCCTTCAGTGCGTGGATCCTCGGCGTGTCGGAGCAAGGTCTTGTTTGTTTGCATGGAACGTCTTCGTTTCCCTATTTCAAGATGCATAATTGTCCTGGGGATTATAAAGCCCTGCTAACCAGATAAGCCTAAATGACTTAGCCTTGTTTCCATGGTGACAGAGATGATGGTGGTGAGGATGAGGATGGCAGGCAGGGCTGGTGAGAGCAGCAGGGATCAGCATCAGCTTGTTTCTAGATACACGGTGCTTGCTGATGCCCGTGAGATGGCGAACGGATGCAGACGGCCTGCACACCTATGACAAGCTTTCTGGGATTTGAAGGCACAGTTCTAATGAAAAGATGACATTTACTAGGTCTAGCTCTGTGCCTAGGAAGACACCATAAACAGGGCAATGTGTATAATCTAATGATAGACCCTACAAGACATAAGATAAGGCCCTATGAAGGATAGAAGCAGTTAAGCAGCCTAGCTAGAGTCACATAAACAGCTCCCAGCAGGGAGTGGACTTGGGTTAGGATGCATTTCCACCACATCCATAGTGATCTGGAAGGACACATTCCCAATGGTCGAAAACTGCTTGGTTCAAAAACAGGGGATGAGGTGGGAGGGACAGATGCCCAATCATGCTGTCCAGAAGTCACCTGGGTAGGTTAGCCTCTCCCTCTTAGTGCACTTCTACCCCTGTAACAAATTCCCATGTTCCTTCTAAGACAATTGAGTTATAATTTGCAAAGTCCCACGATCTAAGTTGCTTCAAGAGAACCATAGTCAACAGAGGCCAGAGTCAAAGACCCTGCAGGGTTGCTCATCCCTTCTAACCCACAAAGTTTCAACCTTTGAAAATATATGAGGGGAATGGTCCAGAGGGAAAAGAGAGCAAATAAACAAGAGTGGCTGTGTCCAACAAGAAGATCACAAAAGGGACACGTGTTCCCCTCCTGAAACCGAGAGACAACTTACTGCAGGACCGATGAACGACTCTCATGGGGCTGTGTGAAAATAAAGTGTTAAGTTATGAAACGGGGGTCCAGGGAGATGCTTCTCTCAGGGAAGTGCTTGCCACACCAACATGGAGGCATGAGTTCAATCCCCAGTATGCTTGTAAAAACCCAAGCATCCCAGGCTGTGATTGTAATGCCAGTGCTGGAATGTGGAGACAAGATGCTTGGGGCTGGATGGCCGGGCCTGCCTTGCTGAAACAGCAAAGCGCTAGGCTAATGAAGGGTCTGTCTCAAAAAACTAGGGGGACAGTGCCTGATAAATGACTTCCAGGTCACACGCATGCACATATACTCACACTCACACATACTCACATGCACACGTACATACACACAATCCCATGACACAGAACCTGAAAAAAAGAAAGCAAAAAGCAATGGGACTGTTCACATTCAGGAACAGGCCTTCTGAAAGTAATACATAGAGGCCAGGAGGGTTCTGACATGTGAGCAGCAATTATTTCAGCAAGTGGGGGGCCTTTGTCTCCTCTCTTGAGTCAATACAGCAGGATCATTCTCTGAACATTCCATCACTCTGGGGCACCTTTATGAGTGGCAATGCATAGCCTGATCTACATATCCAAACAGGGTTTGGCATAGCTATGTAATCCCACTTATACATCAGGTAGCAGCTTGAACAATTCCACAGATTTGTGCTTAGCAAGCCCTCTGCTCCCAAAATCTTCCTTCTGACTGCATGATTAGTTAATCATGTGTCTGCATTCCAGATCAATTATTATCCCAAATAGAATCCCCTCGTCTCCTCCCCCAGTGTTGCCTAAAGACCTGTTAGGACCATTATATCTCCAGCTCTCTCATCTCTGCCTCTGTTTCTACCTCTGTCTCTGTTATCTCCCCCTCTGTCTTGTCCATTCCAATCATCTCTATTATGATTTCCACCCTCAGTCTCAGTCTCTATCATCCATCTCCGTCGTCTTCTATATTCACATCTCTCAGCATGGCTGTCTCCTCCCTCTGTCTCATCTCTGTCATTTCTCTCTATCCATTATCTTCTGTATCCACATCTCTCAGCATATTATCATCTCTGTCTTCACCTCCATAATTTTTATTTCCCTCTATCATCTCTGTCTCATATTCACATCTTTCCATCATCTCCACCCATGTTTATCATTTCTATTTCTCTTTATTAATTCCATCTTCATCTGTGCCATCTTTACCTCTACCTTTTTCTCCATCTCTGTCCCTCCTATCTCCATCTCATCTTATAGATGTCTCTATCACCTTTATGTTCATTGTCTCCATTTCTCACCATCTCTGTCTCTTTCTATTTTTCTTTCTCCTTTATCTCTATATCTATCAGCATATTTAGATTTCATTCCTTCTCCCCATTCCCAGGTGGGTGGCCCTTAAAATCTCTGAAATTCATAAATTCATTGAATGGTAAGTTTCTTTTCTTTTTTAGTTAGGTTTTCTAGATATGCAGAGATGTATTTCAGATGGATATGTAATCTTCAAACACTTCAAAGACCTGTAGAATATGCCATTTAAATGGTTTTTATTGTTTTTATTGAGCTATACATTTTACTCTGATCCCTTCCCTTTTTTGCCCTCCCCTTCTACCCTCTTCCATTGCCTCCACACTCACAATTTACTCAGGAAATCTCATCTTTTCCTCCTTTCTATGTAGATCCATGTATGTTCCTCTTTATTGTCTAGGTTGTCTGGGGTTGTGGTCTCTACGTTGGTTTTTCTTTGCTTTATGGTTAGAAGTCACTTATGAGTGAGTACATAATATATTTGTCTTTATAGGTCTGGGCTACCTCACTCTGTTTTTTTCTATATCCATCCATTTGCCTGCAAATTTCAAGATGTCATTTTTTTTTACCACTGTGTAGTACTCCATTGTATAAATGTACCACATTTTCTTTATCCATTCTTCAGTTTTGGGCATCTAGGTTGTTTCCACATCCTGGCTATTACAAATAATTCTGCTATGAACATAGTTAAGCACATGTCCGTGTGGTATGATTGAGCATGGGTAAGAAACTTGACATCAAAAGAACAAACAAACCAATAAAAATGGGACACAGACCTAAACAGAGAAGTCTTAACAGATGAATCTCAAATGGCTGAGAGACACTTAAGGAAATGCTCAACATCCTTGGTCATTGGATAAATGCAAATCAAAACAACTCTGAGATTTCATCTTATACATGTAAGAATGGCTAAGATCAAAAACACTGATGAAATCTTATGCTAGAGAGAATGTGGAGTAAGGGGAACACTCCTCCATTGCTGGTGGGAGTGCAAACTTATACAGTCACTTTGGAAATCAGTATGGTGGTCTCTCAGAAAATTAGGAAACAATCTATCTCAAGATTCAGCAATACCATTGTTGGGTATAAACCCAAATAGTGGTAAGTTTCTTTTTGTATATTAACCAGGAGAGAAGTGGTTGGAACGTTGTGGGTTGTCAAGGACAAACTCTGGTGATAAACATTGGAAATTTCCTCATCTACCTCGATGGAAGGGAAAGGGGTGAAGGCAATGATATAATCAAATGTGACTGTGTAATGAAGCCCCTTAAACATTCACAAGGAGGTGACAGAGTGCTTCTAAAGAATACTCGAAGATCTCAGCACTCAGAGAAAAAAAAATCTTCAAAAGTATATGATTGGGAGAGCTTCTGGATGGAGCTCCAGATGATGACTAGAGATGGTAGGGCCCAGAGAGGACCCACAACTGCACCCGCGCTTTGTTCCACATACCTTTCTGTCTGCATGTTTAAAGCCCTTGTAACAGTCCTTTAGAAGAAACCAGCAAGCAGGAATAAGTCCCTGTGTCCCTAAGCTTCACCAGCTGCCCTAGAAAACACATTGAAAAGGAGGAGAAGGCAAGACCGGTATCTTAGCTTCATAGTCGCACTGGACAGAAGTTGTGGGTCCTACTGTGTGCAAAGGGTCCGAAGTGAGAGTTTTGTAGCCACCAAGCTGGACAGAAATTGTGGGTTCCCATTGTGTGCAGTGGGTCTGAAATGGGAGCAGTTTCAGGGGGCTGAGCCCTTCACCTTGGAATGTGAGAGCACCTCAGGATAGACTGTCAGTGTCAAGCTGCATTGTGAGGTGTCCACTCTGTGCCTGCAGGGGACAGGTATCTGAGGAAAAGCCACATGTAGCTGGTGTCAGAGGTAAAGCAAAGGAAATCATTATGGAAATTCACAGTTGCTTAAAGCTGCAGAGTACAACGGGCCACAGCTCTTGCTGATATACCTACAACAAAACTCCTACAGCTAAGGCTCAAGAAATGTTGCAGAAGATGGTGCTGAAAGATTGTAGGAACCGGGGAAAGGGGTGTCTGCTCCAAGACAGTGTCTTCTATAAAGAAAAAAGAGGCTGTACCCACAAGACCTTGCCACTATAGTTACCAAATAAGACACACACAAATAATAATAGCAACTGACAGGCTGGCATGGGTGGAGAAAAATCTCCAAAGGCCCCACCCACATGGGTAAAGAGCTACATGCTGAGAGAGGGAGTGGCAAGCCCCCCATGGGTAATCAACCTCAACACATACACAACATACATGTACATGCAACACTAAATGGACTTAGCAGGTTGGCATGTATATTTACATATACTTGCAAAATGCATGTGTAACAATAATAAAGGCAGGGAGGTTAAGAATTTGAGAGAGGGGCTGGAGAGATGGCTCAGAGGTTAAGAGCACTGACTGTTCTTCCAGAGGTTCTGAGTTCAATTCCCAGCAACCACATGATGGCTCACAACCATCTGTAATAAGATCTGGTGTCCTCCTCTGGCCTGCAGGGACACATCCAAGTAGAATGCTGTATACATAATTAATAAATAAATCTTTTAAAAAGAGAATTTGAGAGAGAATAGGGGATGGACACAGGGGGAATTGGAGAGAAGAAAGAATGGACTGGGAATAAGGACTCATATATGAAATTCTCAACAAACAAAACATAACAAAATAAACCGAGAAGGCGAAGCAGGAAAGACAGGTGTGTGAGATAGGAGTCTTCCCTGCCACTCCCCAGAAGCTGCTCTCTGCCACTTCACTTTCCTCTGCACTTGCATTATTTGGGTGATCTCATTCACTTATTTGCCAATTTCTCATCTGTTGCCTTCGCTACCACAAAACTCCCTGGAGCACGATGGTTTTTGCACATCTCTGCATCCTCTGTGGAGCCAAGGTACAACATCTGCGGGTTTAATTAAAGCTGAAAGGAATACCATGCTGTATATGGAAAGATGACCTGTAGAGCTAAACTTCCTGCCCCGGTGCAATGCACAGAGTCAACCAGATCAAAATAAGAAATTTGACTGTGGGAAAGAGAATAAGTACAAGGCAAAGCACCCTGAGGCAAACCAGTTTGATATGTGGTCAACGGCAGTCTAAAAGTTAGATGGAAAACTTGCAAAAGATAGGCAATTCCTAAGTGTTCAACTGTACCATTCTGGGTGACATGATGCTACCCTTTGTTGTCCTGCTTCATTCCAGCCTGGAAAAAAATTACCCTTTGTTCAGAGTATCCACACAGTATGTACTACCGGCCTGCTAGCTCCTTCATCACTCTCTTGCTTACCAGATCAACCATTGTTGCATTGCAATTCTTGTGCTTCCTCACACTTATGTACTGAACAATGACCCCAAAGTACAAGAGTGGAGATGCCAGGGCTTCAGCTGTGGCAAAGAGGCCACCAATTGCTTCCTTTAGGTGATTTTTATTTTTTTAAAAAAAAGGCAACTACAACAAAGGGTAAAAACGATGCTGGGATCATCAATACTCACTGTAAGTTCAAATCTTCTGTCTGCGAGATTGTGGATGAGAAAGAAAGAAATTCTTTCTAATATTGCTACTGTTTTAGCCTGAATGGAAGGTCATGGATTGAGATGAATAGGACATAGTTTCGGGCATGCAGCTTCTTGGCATATTGCCTTCATGGACAGAGAGGCTGCTACTGCGCAGATAACTTCAGAAAAATAAGGGCCCTCAAGCTCAACTATGTCACAAAACATCTATTTCCTTACAGCAAAGAATGATCCAGCCTCCCTTCAAAGATGGATAATGACCAATACAGAAGGTCACAGGGTGTAGAAAGAAAGCAAAGTGCAAAGGCTTCAGACAAAGAAGCTAATTTGTAGGAAGTGTGGTGAGAAGTGACAAAGGGTGGGCAGGATGCTGGGATGCACCCCGATCCATACCCAGGGAGTGTGGTGACAAAGGGTGGGCAGGATGCTGGGATACACCCTGATCCATACCCCTTGATGAGCATGGCCTGTGTAATCTCGCCTCCATCCACTGAGCATCTTGGAACCACTGAGCAGAGTGGTGGTGTCCTAGTTTGGACTGCCTTATGTGACAAAGGGGAAGGAAGTTTACAAGTGTAATTTAGAGTTTTTGTCAATAGACCTTGAATTAATTAAAATAGAGAATATCTTAATGGGTGTGGCCTATCCAGACAAGACCTTCATGCGTGTGACCAAGTCTTTACTGAAGGTCCATATGATGACACAGATTATGGAGGATGCCTTCTGGAAAGACCTGGGAACAAGCTCTGAGAGTTGTAGGTCATCCTTGGCAAGCTCCAAGCAACAAAATGCAGCCTCAGTACCAGGCTGGCCAGAGAATGGATTCTACCACCAACTTGCAGGAACAGGAAGCCAGTCTTTGCTAGCTGAAAGTCCTGATGGGGACATAGCCACAGGTTCCTAGACTTCTGTCTTGAGATCCTGAAAGCAGAGAAGAGGAGAGCCAGGAGACATGTGCCTCCATCCTCCATCTCCCAACCTACAAGACAGAGAATTACTGTTGCCTTAAGCTACTGAGTTTTCAGATATAAAAATCGAATAGAGCGAGAGAGTGGAGGGAGGGGCGATTCAACACATGCTGCTAGGAGAGCTTCTGAGCTGCTTGGGAATGGTTACTACGGATTTTCATAAAATGCGTCATTGCAGAATAAATTCTAGAGTGATAAAGTAATTAGACAGAAAACATAAATGGCCTTGCCTTCATCAAGTCTACCTGCCCTAGTGGGGCCTCCTAGACTCAGTTCCATGAACCACAGGCGCTTCCACCAGGCTGCTCTGGGAACTGGACTCTGCGATCATGGATGGGGGCACGGGAGCCTCTTTCTGGGTTGTAGAGAGAAACCTTTGGGGAGTGTCCCGAGAAAGAGGGCACCGTTCTCATTGTTGATAGAACACACGTGTGCTAACATGCACCCTCAGGGCCCTTGCCTGGCACAGTCCTATCAAGGCTTGGGGTTTCAATAGATGAGTTTAAAAAATTTTTTTTAATTTAATTTTTGGGAATTTCAAGCATACAATGTATTGTATGTTTCCTCTCTCCCTCTCCCTCGACCCTCCCAACAGATTCTTCTCCCAAATTCACATCTTTGTCTGTCTTTCAACATCAAAGTTTCATGGGGCAAGAATGGTCAGTGCTGTTTACATACCTTGTCAAGGTATACGTCTGATCTCAGGATGAAGTGCCATTTTGCAGCATAAAAATGAGATAGGAAATCTTATATATTTCAATATTTTAAAAGCTGAAGTCTATTCCAGCAAAAACAATGGCATACCTCTGGGTAAATAATTGCTGCAGAGGTAACATGTACAGAAAGGGTCTTAATTATATGAGCAACAGGTAAGTATGTTCAAGATTCATGTGTCAGTGCTACAGGAACACAAACACAGAATAAAAATTCTCACAGAGAATTTCTGAATGAGCGCCCACTGGATGGCAAAGATTTCAATGGCTTTAGCATTTCTGCTGTGGTTTCTATCCTTCCTCTGTGTGTACTGTCTATGATCCGGTGGCCACGTTAGGATTGTGGGGACAGGATAATTACATATAGTATTTCAGTCATCACATCAAAGGCACAAACTCAACAGCTTGCCTCCATTATATTTGTAAATTTCCTTAAGTATTTAAGAATTTTATAAGAATAGTAAAGCATTGTGTATGTATGCCACGATTACACCTTTGTAGAAGTGTTACACATAGAGAGTTGAATGAGGAGTGGAGAAAGGACATCACAGTCAAAAGAGGTGTCACTTAGATGACTGACCGTCAGAAGTATAAATCTACCTTATGCTGTTTTATATTTGGTATTAATTATTATGTATTTTACATAGAGAGAGAGATTACATAGGTACCAGGAAAATGATGATGACAGGTAGAAAGATAAATACGAAGATGATAGATAACATGATACACACAAATAGATATAGATATAGACAGACAGACAGATAGATAGATGATAGTATACAATAGACATAGACACATAGGTGATAGAAATATAGATAGGTGATTGATAGATTGTTGATAGGCATAGATATAGATAGATTGAAGATAGATTATATTAGATGATAGCTAATAAATATAGACAGGTGATCGTCAGACAATAGAGGATTGTCATGCAATGTGTATCAGTTCCTTGAGTCAGCTATAACAAAACGCCAGAGATAGGGTAGTTTGAACACAGATATTTATGTAGCTTTCTCCCCAGAGGTCAGAGGTTTCAGCTTATGATTTCAGTGCACTCTCATCCATGAGGCCCCGTCCTCAGCAGGCGGACACTCTCCTTGCTGTGTGTCTTCCTACGGACCCTGCTCTGCATCTCTGCATATTCTTATTTTCTCTACTGAAAAGGACACCAAACCATGCTGAATTTGGACTCACTTTACTGATCATATATTAACTTACAGACTCACATTTAAACATGGGCCTTTTAAGGAACCAAGATTAAGACATCAACATATCAGCACCCGGGCATATACACTGTGTGTGTGTGTGTGTGTGTGTGTGTGTGTGTGTAGCACACAACACCCCTAAAGAACAGCTGCTTGTTAATGAAAGAACACACAATTTGCAGGCTTTTTTGTTTTGTGTTGTGTTGTTGTTTTTTGGTGCATGTTGTGGTGTTTTTGTTTGTTTGTTTGTTTGTTTGTTTTTCAAGACAGGGTTTCTCTGTGTTGCCCTAGTTTCTAGGTCTCCTAGCTGTCCTGGAACTAAGTCTTGTAGACCAGGCTGGCCCGGAACTCACAGAGATCAGTCTGCCTCTGCCTCCCAAGTACTGTGCGCCACCATCACCTGGCTCCAACTTGCAGCTTTATATCTTTTGGATTGTGGCCTTTGAAAAATTACTCAGTGAAATGATAATCACATTATGGTTATTATTCTTAATCTGGTGTTTCTACCTTAATTTTGTCAGAGGGTGAATGTGACCATGGTTTCCCACATCGAGAGAATGCAATGAGATGACATGTGAGGATGAGGAAGGTCAGCACCAGACTGCAGCAAATACTATGTGTCTGTGTCACCTGTACCTCTGTCTTAAGCCTTTGAATTTCCCAATCAGAGATGGGAATTCGTCATCACCCTGTGGTGGCCTCTTCCCTATAGAACAGCTTAGGTATAATACACAGCTTGTCCCAAAGACCACACCCATGGCTGTAACACAGCGGACATCCACCCTGGTAGAACTTACTTGAAGGAGCCTGCTTAGAAAACACTCTGGGTCCCCACAGTGACCCAGCTCTCTCATTCCCAGTTCTCCTCCTAATTGTGTGTGTGTGTGTGTGTGTGTGTGTGTGTGCGTGTGCGTGTGTGCGTGTGTGTATGTGTGCCTATCACTGCATCTCCTGCTTCTTTTGGTGCCCATATCTCTGGTCTTGTCTTTGATAAAGCGCTATTCTATCCGTGATCTGTGGTCTTATCTCTTCTGGGCCACACTTGAATGACTTCCCCTCTTTCCTGGCCAGCCTCTCCAGAGAGTGGCTATCTTGGCAGACGTTACTGGACCACAGGTCAGACAGACCCACAAAGGCCTCAGGAAGGGTAAAGCAAAGAGAGAGAGAGAGCAGTATTCACAGGGAGAGCACTATGGTAAATAGGTCATCTACCAGGCTAAGGGGTTTGTCCCATGAAAAGATGCATTGTGGATGTCGAAAGTCAGTGCCCTTTGACTCTGGGCTATGGTTCGGAATCACAGAAAATCTCATGACCAATTTGTGCCTTTGGATAGGGGCACATCAAGGGCCTGTGTCGCTTCCTGCTTGCTGTGTCTTTGCTGCGTCTCTCCGGTTTATTATCCACTCAGGTTCTGTAAGAGAGGCTGAAGAAAGACTTTCATAATCTAAAAAGGCATTCGTCTGTGTTATTGGTAGATTTACTTAAAACAACAAAAAAAGTGTTGACCTTTTCTGTAACAGATCCAGACCCAGACTTCTGAATATGAATGCCTTCTCTCCTTGTGGCTTAAGATTGATGTGGGAGAATGGGCCGTACCTTTCTGTGTCTTCCTAAGAAGGTGCTCGTCTGCCCTGCACACCCCCAGATACACATTCACTTGGAAGCACGGGGAAACCCTCAGAGAAATAAGGCCCTGTGTTTCTCTGCAGTCCCTGAATCCCTCACAGCACGTCCTTGGTGGGGGCGGGGGGAGAGGAGATTGGAAAATCAAACAGTAGACTGGTTTGCAAAATAGCTGAGAAGAAAGGAGAAAAAAATATACACACACACAAAATGGGTGTTCAACAATGCCAGAAAGACAAACAACAGATGGACAAACAGAATTAGAAAGCAAATGCCAGGGACTAGAAGAGATTGCGAAACAGTCACATGTGGCCAATGTGAGTGGCACCTGCAGAGGCAAAGCCCAGGGTGGTAGAACTTCCCTAGAAGTACATGCACCTGATTAGGGTGGTTGCCAGCATTGAACACAGGAAACTGGACTCTTGTGTTAATTAAAAAGGGGTCAGGGTTGAAGGCTAATTTGCAGTGTGGTGTGGGGGCTGTAAGCATCTCTTCCATCCAAAAATCCCTAACAGCGTTGCTTACAAGTATACACCACCAGCCTGGACCACACAAGCAGCCATTCCAGGATCTGATCAGAATCCATGGTCCTCCCATCACAAGCTTTGCTCAACATGCTTATACCAGAGTCCTTTGTTGCTTTGGACTGTAGCTCATCAACATTTGTTCATGTAAACAAAGGATTTGTTTTTCCTTCAAGAATCTGCTCATTAGCTCCTGGCCACAAAGAAGCCAGTGCCAAGGAGTAAGCAGAGTTGATTTATCACCACCCCTGCCTCATGGAACCCATGACCAGTGGACTTGACCTGAAAAACGTGTTGTGCGGATTAATCATGCATGAAACATGTGGGTTATTTACTGGGTCTTGCGTTCCTTCCAAGTTAATGGTTAGATGGAGATCTCACACAAGGAAGACCAAAGGGAACAACAATTCAAGGATACAGGGTTTGAGAGTAAGTTCAATCCATCCTGGTATAGAAGGCAAGGTGGCAGAAGAGTAAGGTAGCTAGCAGGTCACATGGCATCCATCTGGGAAGCAGAGAGAGAGAGAGAGAGAGAGAGAGAGAGAGAGAGAGAGAGAGAGAGAGAGAGAGAAAGAGAGAGAGAGAGAGAGAGGAACGCTAGTGCTCAGGTCGCTTTCTCCTATGCATTCAGTCAGAGATCTCAGCCCATGGGATGATATTGCCCACATTTAGGGTAGGTCTTTTTATCTCAACCTAGCTCAGAAGTCCACCCCCAAGACTCTAGATCATGCCGGTTGACAAGTGCTCCACATTCAGTGTCACTTAGAGGGACCCCTCTGCTTTTCAGGGGAGGGAGATGGAAGCAATGGTGGCAGGAGAGCCTGATGGCGTTTAGAAGCCCAGAGCTTCTGGGGACACTTGAGAAGAATGAGCTCTGTCACCCGGGGGTTGGTAGCACCAATTGCATAGTCTTTTGTTCTTGTCCTGGAAGGAGGCAGAGAGTTAAATTCCTTAATATTCAAAATGAAACTCTGAACTATGTTAGAGTTGGCTTTCATGGTGGCCCTATGGCTGTGGCTAAAGTCTCCCAAACTGAGTCTCACACTCGAGAACCCAGCTCATCATTGTGAGAAGAGATTCTGTTTCTTACTGACCCCACTAAAAGCTCTACAGAGCCAGTTTCTAGTTCAACAGTTTATCCTCAGCCACTCTTACATGAGAGCCACAAAAGTCAATTGTGCTTAAATCTTTTATTTGGGTCCTTGATCCAAGGCGTTGGATTATTTCTCTGTTCCCACAGTTGAATGAACCAGAAACAGATAATTGCTTATTTTACTTGAGACAGGAAGTCCTTGCTGTCTTTACTGGCATAGCAACACTGTGAGACTACCGTGGAGTGATGTTTGGAGACCTGTGGAGGTTGATTTGACATTAGGCCCCAGGACCTATCTATAAACCAGACTGACAGTGTGCTCGAGGGATACAGAAGCCACCCGCCCTGTCTCACTTAGGTCATCCTCAAAGGCACGGCACATGATCCCCATGTTTTCACCATAGCCCTCTTGGCCTTAGAATATCAATTTAACAGTGACGAGTTATTGCCTGACCTTGGCCAAGTCACCTACCTCCTTAGCTGAACCCCAGTTTGTTTCTCTGAAAAAAATGGATGCACCAAATTTCCCTTCCTGATGAGACACAGGAATAGACATTTGGTTTACCAAAATTCTGCCTACATTTGGTTTACCAAAGTTTTGCCTTTATAGCTTGTTTATTTATTTGTTCATTCATTTATTTATTCCTGTTCAATACAAATGCCTCCTCTGATAACTACAGTTCTTCCTGGCTGTGAACACTACCCTGGAAAACGACATACAAACCATAACTGAAAATTTAACAATACTTTCTTATATACCTTTCTTTTGGAGAGGATTGGGGGTGTGGTCTTGGGAGTTAATCAGGTATGGAGTTTCATCTCTAAAATATATTTGCTTTTGGTTAGGTTATGTCATCTGTTGATGCTTAATCCAAACCCCCATGGGGCCGTCATGTCGTCTCTGCTCTACAGGTAAAGGAGAAAGGCAACTCAGAGCGGTAAGCTAAGCAGATCCCATAGTGTGTCTGCATTTGTGGGAATTTAAGAAGTGTTTCGTTTACAGGCTGGAGAGATGGCTCAGTGGTTAAGAGCACTGCCTGCTCTTCCAAAGGTCCTGAGTTCAATTCCCAGCAACCACATGGTGGCTCACAACCAGCTGTAATGAGATCTGGTGCTCTCTTCCGGTGTGCAGGGATACATGCAAACAGAACACTATATACTTAATAAATAAATAAATCTTTTTAAAAAAAAGAAGTGTTTTGTTTTCATTCTGAAAGCAATAGATGAATGATAACATGATTTTTCTCCTTCTTCACCTTTTATTACAGGGCTGTGTGGAATTCACCTTGGTTTCTGTCATAAGCCATCAATGGGATACATTATCCAGGATGAAGGAACCACTGTGGTAGCATCATCCTACTGACATCTTCTCTGAGGAGTGCTGGAGATCCGTAAATGCTAAGACATCAACATACCAAGTCCACACCCATGGAAAGCAGCCTCTGGGGTGCTGTCTCCAGTAGCATCAGTGACGGGGAGCTTTGTGACTGATGGAAGTGCATGCACAGCTCTGCCTGAGGTGCCATGAGACTCAGGGTGGAGCTGCAGGAGCTGGGAACACTGTTCATTGTCAGAGCTCCTGGGACTCTCATCACCCCATGAAGTTGCCCCCTAACCGGGATAAACCAGTCCCCAGAGGATGACTCAGTTCCCTATACATGAAATTTCCATTCATGTGTAAAATAAGCACAGTACATTTATAATAAATGGTTTGTTTCTGTACATCAGGGAAGAACTATTATTAGAGAAAGGAAAAGCAAAATATATATTTTAAAAACGGTTTTATTCAGTTCAATGTTCCCTTGGTTAAAAAAAAATTCTCTGGACACCAATGGAACTGAAGCCATATTTCTGAAAAGGAGAGAAAGATACGGTATCTGGGATGAAAATGTTAGTATGTGGCATGGACAGTAGATTAGGTATTGCTGACAGTGTTTGAGGGTCTGGTAAAGTGAGTGTCCAGATTGGAAGGCAGAGACAGCAGGCCAAGAGAGGAAAAGTGAAGAGAGACTTAGTGGCCAAAGGGACAGCTTCAAATGGTCAGAACATGCAATTCTTGAAGCAAGATAGAGCAGACAAAAATACTTGAAGATCTTTAAAAATTAATGGAAACTATAGATATAGCAAACTCAGTAAGCATCGAGAAGAAAAAGAAAGAGAGAAAGATGAGCAGAGAGTGCCGCTGCTTAAAATGAAAGCATGGCTTGCAAACATCTGAGGATGCAGCTAAAGCGGGACTTTGAGGGAAATTCACGCACAGAATTGTCTATTAGAAGAGGAAGAGAGCCTCAGATCAATTGCTTCTGCTTCCCTATAAAGAAACCAGGGAAACAAAGCCAGGACACCTCCTGCCCTAGTCCTTGATGGAGAAGCTGGGTGAACAGAACGTGAACCTCCTCTTACGGAGCAGCTCATCCTTTTCTGGGGCAAGCAATATTCCTCCCTGTTAAAATTTTCAAGAAAAGAGAACAGATAGAGTCAACAAAAAAAAAGAGCTACTCTGGCTCATTGCTAGAAATAATCCTCACTAAAATTTAATGTCTATTTTTATCTGTGTGTATGTGTTTATTGAAATTTTTATCACATAATGTAGTCAAATCTATATATAATTATTTTTTTAAAAATAATTTTGTCACAACATTAATAATAAATTGCTAAAAATAGAAAACTATAAAAATATAGTGACTAAACACATTAGTGATCTAAAAATATTCCACAATGTTTTAGTATTTTATATCATTGATGCATTACCATAGACAAGATGCTATTAGCCAGTCAATAACATGAAAAGATCCATGAGTTATACAAAACATAATTGGATATGAAAAAAGATATTAATAGATTCTGCCTTTCTTGGACTCTAAGACATTTTTCATATTTCCACATCTGTGAAATCCTGATGCACCCTATAATTAATGGCATATTATAGTTTAATTGGCATCTATTTTGTCTTAGTGGTACATAAAACAATGTTGCTTTTTACGATTGATCGTGAGTTAGATTTGATGGATGAGGCAATATCTGTCAGTAGTTTATTAGTCATTCACATGAACTCAACTCATGCCAGTAGAACATTTTAAGAACAAGACAGTTATCCGGGGATAAAACGCTACTGGTACCTTTGTCTCACATGGGATTTAGAGAGACAACAGGAGTGTGAAGAGCAGGTATGTGGAGTCTGACCCAGGAGGGGCAGCTTGGGACTAGAGCTTAGAGGGGCTGGGGCAGATGGAGACTTTACCAGCGCAGTCCCATGGCCTAATGGTGCCTTCCTTTCACCTGGAGGATTGAACTCTGTTCTCAGCTATTCACTTCCTCTTCCTGCATGAAGGGCATATGTTCCTCATGTTTTAACCTGAGCACACCTAGAATTCATGGGTTAGAGACTTAATGTCCAGAGTCACTGTCTTAGTGTCTATTGCTGTGAAGAGACAACATGACCTCGCCAGCTCTTATAAAGGAACACATTTAGTTAGAGCTGCCTTAGAGTTTCAGAGGTTTAGTCCATTATCCTCATGGCGACGAGCAAGGCAGCAGACAGGCAGACATGGTACTGGAGAAGGAGCTGTGAGTTCTACATCTGGATCTGCAGGTGGCAGGAAAAGAGGGTCTCATAAGCTTTTGGAACCTCAAAGCCCATGACTAGTGACACATTTACTCCAACAAGGCCCTACTTACTCCAAGGCCACACTTCCCAATCTGTTTAAAGAGAGCCACTTTCTGGTGTCTAACCATTCAGATATATAAGCCTGTGGGGGGCATTCTTATTCAGACCACCACACTCTCCCTAATGATCTTTGGAGTTGGGTATCTTGGAGATACTGAGGATAACATGGTTATCAGTGTGGTACTGATTGCTTTCTAGGAAACAATGGACTGTCTGAGCTGGCAGCCTACTCTGTCCAGCCATGGGATGGTCTCCGCATGAAGCCCTGCATGAAGATGCATGGAAAATAAGGGCCTGATGCCTTTAGACTTCCAAGCACCAGAACCCAGAACCAAATAAATCTCTATTCTTTATAAACTATCTGGCCTTGGGCACTTTGTTGTAGCGATGGAAAACCAACACTGCCATATAACCTATGCCTCCTGGCTACAGGAGCTGACCTTTCCACTGCTTCATAGGCACAAGGCTTTGTGACTCAGTGCTGGTGGCACATGAGCAAATGCATGCCATACCCACGCAGAGGCTAGGACAATGGGCATCCAGAGCTCCTTTTCCCATGAGAAGAGATCACTTAGCTTAGGGCTTAGCATGAAGAAAACATATAAAGCAGGCCTGGGGCAGCCTGCAGCACCCTGCAGGTAAAGGCTCACATAATCAAAAGAAGCCTTCATTGTTGTTGTAGGCTGTCAGGGTCTGGAGGGATCCTTGGTTACTGAAAAAAAAAAGACATCAAACTTGGCAAAAAAGGACTGCAGACATTAATAGATGGGACCTGAGAGTATATATACATACATATATGTACACTCATATATATATATATATATATATATATATATATATATATATATATATATATATATGCATGCATAGGTTATATGACAGTGTTGGTTTTCTAATGCCAGAACAAAGTGCCCAAGGCCAGATAGTTTATAAAGAACAGAGTTTGATTTTGTTCTGGGTTCTGGTGCTTGGGAGTCTAAAGGCATCAGGCCCATATCTTCCATGCATCTTCGTGCAGGGCTTCATGCGGAGACCATCCCATGGCCGGACAGAGTAGGCTGCCAGCTCAGACAGTCCATTGCTTCCTAGAAAATGATCAATACCACACTGATAACCATGTTATCCTCAGTATCTCCAAGATACCCAACTCCAAAGACCATTAGGGAGAGTGTGGTGGTCTGAATAAGAATGGCCCCCACAGGCGCATATATATATATATATTTATATTCCTGGTTTAGTAGCAAGCCTCCCCCTTAGGTATTAAATGTAACTGACAGCATATGACCTAAGCAGATCACTATTTCAGGGGCACATCTGGTGAAGGCAATATGCACACACATTTTCTCTGTGACAGTCTTGGATCAGCTGTGTTTTGTAATTTGGAAGCCATCTAGTTTTCGGTTTTGAATACCACGGTGCCTTCATTTTTGAACACTGTAAGCGGCACTCATCTTTTCAGAGTGTGAGGGTTCCTCTCCATCAGCTTTTAATGGGAAGTGGGAATGTTTAGGCAGTTTCTGTGTCTGTGTTTTCTCTGCATTCCAACACAGAAGGAAACACGAGAAAGACGTGGAGGCCTCACCATTGACCCCGCGTGGTCCTGGCGGAACAGTCAGTGCATTCATATTTGGACAGCCATGGTCTCTGTTAATGCTGGTGGATGACGGTCATCAACTTAATTGGGTTGAGAGTTGCCAGGGAGATTGGTGAAGCACATTTCCGGGTGTGACAGGAAGGGTCTTTAGAGCCAATTAGAAAATGAAGGCTCTATTAATCCTTGCATGGATGCATAACACCACAACATTATTGGGAGGTCAAGCCTAGTTTAAGGTGGTAGATTGCTCAGGGTGTGCCCATGGGTTTTCATCCTGCTCTGGGTACTCCCTATATGTCCCCTCCCCCCACTTTCTTGAGTAACACTGCTGAGAACACGGGGCCACATAAAATATTCCCCCTTTAAGTTGCTTTCTCATGATTTTGGTCACAGCAAGGAGACAACACACCTAGAGATACAGCTGATTTTCTTTTGATGCTTTTGACGATTTTATCAGTCTACTTTTAGTTGAGACTTCTTCAAACACATGCCACGCTCTTTGGGTTCCAGACAGACGTGTATTTCTGATTTAACTAAGATTGGCAATGGCAGCTTTGGATCTGGGGACATATGCTGAACACCATGATGATTCCCTTACCTTCTCTGAAGTTCTTCCAGGGCCACTTGCCAATGATGCTTTATTAGGTGTCTCTTTGGGCTGGGACCCAGAAGCTTGCTGGCCTTCCTCTCTCCTGCCATAAAAGACATCATCAATTTCCCGGAAATGAGCTTCACAAACCCACAAGCCAACATCCAGGCTCCTCTCCAGTTCATGTAGGCAAAGAGCAATTTTCTCCTGTGGATCAATGAAGATTTATAGTGAGTGACTTGAAGAAGTGGGGTTGATTCTCTGCCCTGACTTCTGGAGCCAAACTACAGCTTCTTTTGTGTCAAGGGGCCTTGGTGAGCTTCCCAACGACATTACCATGAGCTTCAGTACTGGGCTTGAGGGTTGCTCATTAATACCTGCCAATACTAACAAGAGCAGTAATAATACAGTAGGATGAACGAACTAGTGGGAAAACTTCTGAGGCTTGCATTCCATTAAGCGAGTGGAGTTTAAATATTAATTTTGTGCATTATTTACAGTGACAGTTAAATATATTGATCTTCAGGAAGCAAGAAGTGTTGTTATATCAACAACTAGATCTGACTAAGGAAAAAGGTAATAATTATCAATTAGCAAGAATTACTGCTAATAAGGTTGGTGGGGGGAGTGAAGAACATCTCTGATTAGAAAGAACTGACACATTTATAGTGTTGTATAAATTGCCAGGATTTTAAAAATACATCTGCCTCATATGATATTTAAAGAGGGGGGATGTGTGGGTACATAATTACTAGATGCATCTAAGATGAGGACCTTTGTGTTGTTCTTTTAATCACTTAGAAGAAGGGGAGACATTGCTTGGGAGATTTTTGTCCTTCTCCGTGGCTAACAAGTAAAATTACCTAACAGCTCAATTATTCTGTTAATGAGGCAGCTCCCTCCCGACTTGCATAAATTCAATTTCAATTTATTTTTCTTTCCTATGTCCTTCTAGCTACCATCAATCAACTTACCCTCTCAGAAGGGGAGAAAATTCCATGCTAAAAGAGGGGACAGGAGAAAGGGCTTAGAACAAAACTGAAGTTGATGATCATTGTGATAGGATATGGAGACTAGTTTTCAAAGAGCTGTTTCACAAGAGGGGAAACTGAGCCTCCAAAGGTTGCTTGGCCAGCCTCGATACAAACAAGTCTGAAATCTGTTTCATACCGAGGCCCACACCATTTTCCAGCCTTGAAGGTGGGAGGTGAAACTGTCGGTCTGATTTCCTGAGCGCTCTAGAGATTTTACGCTTCACAGGGTGAGCCACACCTTCTAGAGTGGATGCGAGAGCCAGCTGCTGCCTTCCAAGGTTATAACATGTTCTTCCCTGATTCTTCTAACGTCAACACAAGCAACCAAGGTCACCTTCAGGTCTTTACAAAGCTTTATGAAAGTTCAGAGTTTATGGTCCCTAAGCTGAGACCACTTATAACCTTTTGGTATAATACTTTTTATCCCCATTGTGGACACTTGGAAACCAAATGAGTCTGTCATTGACATAACTCCGACTGCCTTCATCTCAGTTATCTTTTCTATGTCCTAAAATGAACCTCCAGGGAAAAGAACTCCAGGAACAAAACAGAAGAGGTGGTTTGGTGGGAAAAGTGCTTTCTGTGTAAGTCTCACAACCAGAATTTGAACCCCACACATCAAGGCATAGGAGGGAACAGATTCTGAAAAATAGACTCCTGACCACCACATACACACCATGGTATATGCACACACACACACACACACACACACACACACAACCCATGCACACACAATAGCAATGATAAGCAAGATAATCACAACTTTATTGAAAATTTGACTTGGTTTCCCAGTTTCAATGATTGACCAATGCTTCCAGATCTACCAGCACCCACAACAGACCAACACCTTTGTTGTCAAATCCCTTAGTCTGACCAATGTCACATCCTCTGGACACTGTTTGCAGAGGGTGCATCTTTGCACTAAGTCTGCCTGTTTGTTTTCTTTCAAATCGCAGAAGTAGACAGTTGTGTTATTATTCTTCCCATTGCTATTATTGTATACATGACAAGAAGTTACTCAAAAGCGGAAGAACCTATTTCGTTCATGGCTGGCAGGTACAGTCCATGTGGTGAGGAAGACATGGTGAAGGGTTTGTGACTGGCCAAGGGGACTTGCTCATATTTGGACAAGCTGTTTGCATTTGCACTGCTTAGAAATTTCCAGATAAGACCTGTTGAGCAGAGACCACTTGCCATGGTAGGTTTTGATTGTCACCTTGACTCTAGAATAACTTGGGGAGTTTCAATAAGGAATTGTGAGCATGCTTCTGGAGGATTATTTTGATTGGTGTGAAGACCATTCCACTGTGGATGGCACCATTCCCTAGGCAGGGGAAACTGAACTATAGAAGAGGAGAGAATGCAAGCCAAGTACTTGTAAGCATCCATCCATTCATTCATTCATTCACCCAGTGTTCTCTGCTCCTGACTGTGGATGTAATACAATCAGCTGATGCAAGTCTCTGATGCTTTGTCTTTACCACAATAATGAACTGTGCCCTGGAATCCCTGAGCCATATAAACCCTTTCTGCTTTGAGTTGCTTTTGGCATTGCAGTAACAGGAAAACGACCTAAGATACCATCCAAAAGGCATGCCAAGCTGAACCTTGTGGAAGTGGCCTTGCTTGGATGCTAGTCCTTGCAGATCTAATCAGATCATTTTTGTATGCATTATACATGTGTGTATGTGCGCGTACATGTGTGTTTGTGTATGTGGTGGCTGACAATGGATGCCTTTTTCAACTGCTCTTATATTTTGAGAACTCCTTCTCTTGCCAACCTTGGCGACTAGATGGCTATATGTGCAGCCATGCTTGACTTTTCTATGGATTCTGTGGATCTGACATCAGATTATTTTACACACTGAGCCATCTTCACATCCCTGTATATATTTTTTCTCTGCTTTGAAGAAGCAGTGTAACCATCCCCACCTCCAGTTCCGCCTTATCTCCAGTCATGTCCACATTCCTGAATTCCAGGCCCAAGATTTTGTTGATAATGCCAGCTGCTTTCTTTTCCTTCTTTCCAGGTATTTCTTTCAGGGAAGAAGAGGGGTAACGTCACTTTTCAAGCTCACTACTGTCATCACTACTTGCTGTGACTGCTGTCTGGGTTAGGGTGAACAAAGGAACTCTCTAGACCTCACCTAGGCACAGCAGATAAACCTGATGCAGGTAGATTGCATCCGTGAAGCACTCTCCAGCAGGCTTGACTGGGTGTTTCTCCTCACCCTCCCAACCTCCTTCACTGCCGTCCTAATGTTGTTCTTGTTTGAGGGCCGCTGAACCATCAGCAGAGCAAAGATGCTCTGCTTTGGCTAACTGGGATGTGAAACAGCCTCTCTGTGGAGGAAGTGTCGTTTTGATCCCAGTGGGCACGCACTTGCCCCATTACACCTTCCCTTCATGGATCCTCAGCCCCACCTTCCTGGCACTTTCAGACCCACAGTTGCTTGTAGTAGATGATCCAATCAAGCTTTCCAGATCGAAACGTATGGCTGACGGGAGTCGGAGGCTTTATCGGTCTCATTTACCTCTGGGCTGCTGACTAGTGGACAGCTCTTGGTGATGAACGGATAGCTCGGCAACACAAAAATCTCCCTGTGACACAGGATGAACAAACAGCAGAGCCTGGAGCAGCTCCTTAGTCATTTAATCTTTGGAGACTCTGGGGATGCTTGTTACTGCCCTCAATGGGATTTATCCAGGACCCTGGACAGAGCTCCACCAAAGCCAGGAAATGGTACTGGAGGCTGAGCTCCCCTCTCCCTGAGCATCCCTGAGTCAGCAGCTCCAGGAACTGAACCTCTGCCACCCTGAGGGAAGCCAATGTGAAACAGCTTAGAGAACTCGTCCATTTTCAGTGGCAAAGCGAAGTTTTGTCAATACTCCACTACAGCAATCGCCTCTCTTCTGGCTACTCCCTTTTCTACCCAAAGTTTCTGCTAAAATAAAAAGGACAAGCAATATCTAAGAAATACAAACTACACCAAAGTATGATTTAATGGAAAACCGCTTTTCTTAAAGAAGAATGGTTGGGGATGGGTGGGGAAGTTGCATTCTCTTCCTCTTCTCAATAAAATAGAAAGACTCAAGTAATGCTATCTTCATTTTTATGTTTATTTATTTTTATCTAACCTTTTTCAGACAGCATATTTTGGTAGTGTTGTATCTCCATCAACTCTTCCCACTTTCTTTCCACCCCCTACCCACCCTACTTTATGTCTTCCATTTCCTCCCTCCCTTTCTCTTATTTCCTCTCTCTCACACACAAAATCAAACAAAATAAAACAAAAGTAAGCAAACAAAAAGATGAAAAATGCCTAAACCAAACAAAAAGCACACACATGTACACACACACGAGCACACACATGTGCACACACACACACACACACACACACACACACACACACACACACACACCCCAAACCAACAACAGCAAACACAAATAAATAAATCCATGGAGTTTGTTTTGTGTTGGCCAGCACTCCTGGGCATGGGCCTGCCCTGGGGTGTGTTTGATACACTCAGTGAGACTCCATCGGCGAAAACTCATGAATGTCTGCACATAGAATGAAAATAAAACCACATCTATTACCCCGCACAACACTCAACTGCAGATGGATTCAAAGGCTTCAACGAAATCTAGACAGAAGAGAAATTGGACAATAGTCTTGAACTCATTGGCCTAAGGACCACTGATAGCAAAACACTAAGAATTTAATTTAATTCATGGGACCACATGAAACTGTAAAGCTTTGGTGTGGCAAAGGACACTATCATTCGGACAAAGTCACATCCTACAGAATGGGAAAAGATCTTTACCAATTGCACAGCAAAAAAGATACATTTGCTGAATATCAAGAAAACAAATAAGACAGCTTAAAAAATGGGGTACGGAACTAAACAGAGAGCTCTCAAAAGATGAAACACAAATGGTTGAGGAACACTTAAGAGAAAAATCAGGGAAATGCAAATCAAAACTACTTTGAGACTTCATCTTGCCCTAGACAGAAAGGCCAAAATCAATAAAAAACAAATGACAGCCCCTGCTAGTGATGATGTGGGAGAAGGGGAACACTCGTCCATTTTAGTGGGAGTTCAAACTTGAGCAGCCCCTGTGGAAATCAGTTCCTTAGGCAGCTGGGAATAGATCTACCTTATAACCCAGCTACCCCACTTCTGGATATGTTGCCAAAGGTTACTCTGCACCCTGTGACAGGGACATTTTGCTCATCTATGTTCAGTGCTGCTCTATTCATAAAAGCCAGAAATTGCCTTTATTTTTGATTACTATAGAGTTTCTCTCCGGCCTGAGTTGATGAATGAAACCACCCACCTCCCCTCACCCTGTGCCCCCTAAACCACCTGCTTAGAGCCAGCTGTGTGCAGCTCCTTTGCCTTCGGGTTTCTTCTCTGTTAAGGCTCTTCCCAAAGAGCTCCTTCTTGACTTCCCTTCTAAGTACTGTGCCTCGGTTCCCTCCTATAGGAGAACCATGCTAAAGAGATAGGCATTTGTCTGTGAGTGACAGGGAGCTGCTGGGAGGAGCCTGAATCATGATTTTGATCCAGCTTAGGGTCTGCCTGGGGTCACAGGGTGTATCAAGCTACTGGGAAAGTGATTCCTTTCTGTCTGAGGAGGTGCCAACTCTGCCAGAAGCTGGCGAACGGTGTCTCATGGAAGAGGCCCCATGTATTATCAATTACCTGACAGCAAGGACAGCATGGGACCCGGAAGAAAGAGGTGGTGACACCCTCTCTGGGTGATGCAAGATTCTAAGATTCTCTCTGCCTGCTTTACTTACTCTTTGCAAACTAGTTGAAACCGGTTTTCAAGTCCATAGAAGACCTTGCTACCTTGCCTGGTATGGTTCAGGATAAAGGATTTTCTTCATTACTGTGTGCTCCTGCTTCCTTCCTTGATTTCATAAAGGCAATACAGATGCAGAGAGTCCTCTGTCTGGGCTTGAGGCCTTATTAAAGAGAAAAAGTGATGTCAACAGATGGATTTTGTTGCTAGAATCCCACAGTTTTATTCACAGACCTCTGGAGCCCTTCTGGAGTAGGGTCAAAGCTGAGAAAGATCCTCTGGTCCTTGAGCAAAACCCAAAGAGAGGAATCTTACAGAAGGGCTGTGCTGGAGTGAGCATGTGTTACAAACTTCCTCAAGTCAGGTTTGGATTCTCCAAGCACAGTCAAGGTGCCTTCATTGTAGCCCAGGGGGATTCGGTGTCGAGATTCTCTGGGAGGTTTCTCAGCATCACGATAACACATAGAACCTGAAGACAATCCAGCTGCATCCTCAAATCTCAGCTCTACTCGTGGCCAAAGAAGGGGCAGATGCACAACAACGCTAGCAATTCCTAAGCATTGTTCTGGCTCAGTTGAGCATAGGCTTCATTATCATGACTTAGGGACAAACAGCTTCACTGAGGCTAAGGGTCCTCGGATTTGAAATGAAGGTGATGATGGCTTCCTCAAGGCTCTTGGTGTCCATCAGGGGTAACGCTGTGTAAGAACTGTCTCACACCTCTGTATTGTCCACGTGCTTTGTGTTAACTTACACATGGTAAATTCACAGGACAACATCTTCACCTTACAAGGCTGAGCAAAGCTCTCAATTTTGCTGTTACTTTTGTGGTTCAGAGTCACCTCCCAGCAGCATGATGCAGGGGTGACTCAGTGATGCCTCACATTTCTAAGGCATAGGAGCATAAGATGCTAAGGTAAGATATAGTCAGTGTCTGCGACTTGGAGCCCCTGTGTATGAGCACACACGAGAAGGCAGCAGAACTTCATAACTGCTGTCTCCCTGTCTCTCACCCACCCTTTCTTCCCCTCCTTTACAAGCTCAGCCCAACCCAGTACAGGGATGTTGTAGTAAGTACCTAGAAATTGCCTATCCTCTCTGTGTGGGGAAAAGTTCAACCCCAAAGCAACCGAATGACACACTTAGGTTTACACAGGAAGCATGGTCTGCTGGGAGACATCAGCGCTCCATGGTGAGCCTCCAACACAGGAGACATCAACGCTCCATGGTGAGCCTCCAACACAGGAGACATCAACGCTCCATGGTGAGCCTCCAACACAGGCTCACAGCTGCCAGAATGCTCTCCTGGAATTCCTCAGCCTATCAAGATCCCCTTTCCACAGTAGATTCTTCAGATCCTTAAGACAACTCCGAGATGTCTGCAGTCTTCTGCACAGTACACTGAAAACGACACCCCCACCCTCACCCCGCCCTGCCTCTTGGGGAAAAACTGAAGCACCAAGGTAGCATTTCAGCAGAATCACCCCAAATATCACACCTTCAACTGGTCTCCTGACCTGGGGACGTCTTCTGATTTGAGATCACCTCTGTTCACACATGCTAAGGCTGATTTCACTGCTCTCTTGAGATCATTAAACCCTGCATTTCTTCTTCCCACAAATCACCCTTTGATCCTGTGTGCTCAGTCCCTTTCATGACCTTCCCCAAGCTTACCTGGCTTAAGGAGTCATCCTCCATCTCATCCAGTCCTCAGCCCATGCTCCATGGATGCCTTCCACAGTTGCAGGGCCTTAATCCCGGACACCACTCTTCCATTCTTCGCTTCTTCTCTGGCCAGCACATCAGAATCTGTGACTTCGCTCCTTGGGAGACAACTCTCACAGCAGCGGCTGGAGCCAAGCTTCTCCTTGAGTGGCAGCCCTATATGTCTAGATACCCTACTCACCACCACTCTTTCGGATGCTTAAAGCTGCATTAAATTCGAAATGTCAAAGACCGAACTCTTGATCTCCATCCTCCCATTTTAATAAACTGTGTCACCAGCGAGCAGATGCATAGCTGTCCTGTAAGAGCACACAGGGTCAGCTCCCACACACTCACCCCTTTGTCAAGTTCTGGAATTTGATCCTCCAAAGAGCCTTCTATGTCTTTACTTTCTACAGTGTTGGTTCAAATGCTGTCAGTTTTCCACCACTGTGGAGATCTCTAGCTATGGATTTCAAGCCTTATTAGGAGTTCTTTCGAACTGGTCATTATCCTCAGCACAGCACCTGTGTCAAATATTGTGATTCCTTATTCCAGGCACAATGACCAAAGTCCCCATGGCAGTTTCAAAGTCGAGCAAACCTAAGTAAGTTTTCTCCTTTCTCATTTTTGTGGCATGCCTTTTTCTCTTACCATGGATAAAGTTATCCCACCTCGAAAAGAACGGAACTGCAGCATTTTTTCATATCTGAGATATTCAGACGGAGTTCCATAGGACTGGCAGTCCTGGACTTCTCACCTCTGACACCATGCACCAGGTCAGAGAGGAGGAGGTTCTAGTGGATCCACAGTGAGATGGTCTCTTCCTTCCTGAGTCTGGGGTCCGGTGGGATGTCTGGATACAGGCTTTGCTGAGACCGTACCTTGCAGCACCTGCTATGGATACTCTAGGAATGTGGGACCTGAGAGGGAGCTGGTGACCACGCTGCAGAATGGAATTTGAAAGAGAGTTTGACAGAAAAGCCTGTGACCTCATGTGCTCATATTCGTTAGCCTTGAAAGTCACAAAACATTATCTTGTCCTGTTCTGTCCAGCCTGAAGTTGTAAAACCAACAAGATTCAGAGGATGTGGGCTTCATATCTGGTGAAAGAGTGTTGAATTATGTGGGGCTCTAGGGTTTGAACTGGGAATTCCTTTGTGTTCTCTAAGGTCTCTGATTCTTCTAACATGCTATGCCAGGCTCTCCCCTGCTCCCACCTGGCTAAAGCCACAGCCTCCCAATCTTCTTCAGAAGCTTGCCCTCAGTGGCTCTCTCCCTTCAACTTTTCAGTAAAGAGCATGCTCTTTCCAGCCACCTGCCTCCATTGTCATGCTAACTGGAAGTCAATGGCTCACACTCTCCTCAGGTAAGGAAACCAGAGCCCTTCCTGAGTGCTGAAAGGTGAGGCGAGAGAACTGGGCATGCTCCCTGTGCCCGTCTTCACAGCCGCTCCATGTAACATTCCGCTCCTCTCCAACTGAAATGAAGAACATTCTGGCACATGCAGCAGGAAAGGCAAGGCCTCCCTTCAGAGAACCATAGGGAAGCCCAAATGAGGAGATCTCTCCTGCCTTATTTTCCTAATCAGCCTAAATGAATGAACAAAGCGCTTTAGTGCCTCCCCTGGCAGCTGCTGGCCCTGTGCACGGCAGACCATCAGTGCCTGGTCCACAGGCCCGCCCCAGACCATCCCTGTGCAGGCAGGAGGGCATAGGTTGGGGAGCGATAGGACTCACACGCTATACTTGCACCTGGATATTCCCCTCTTTTGAGCCATGGGGACACCTGGACATTATCCAAAAGGGGAACACCTGGGTCCCCCGCAGCCTGGAAGGCAGCCACACAGCTCTGCTTCCTGCTGAACATCAGGTAGAGAAGGCAGCACTGAGCACTGGAGCAGGTCCCTAAGCTGGATTGGGGAGTCATTCAGGGAAGGAGGATGCAGGCACTGAGTGAGTCACCCCACCTCCCCTAAATCCTGGATTCCAACCTACTCAGCTCTCAGGCAGTGGCTCTGCTCCACTGCTCCATTCTTCCAGCTCAAACGGGGCTGACCCCCAACTCTCCCGCCACAGGGTGGAGGTGGATGGTTTTCTGAGGGCAGCATTCAAATAAGGAAGAACACGGCAGGGTCCCCAAAGACCTTAATCATCCAAGGCCTGGGTGCAGCGAAATCCTGTCTTCTGGTTACGACATGGCCTTTGCCGTCACGAGCACACAGCAGCTGTTGTCAAATGCACAAAACCCACACCAAAGAGAAACAAACGAACAAACAAGCAAAAAAAAAAATGTCATTCCCTAGACAAGATTCCATACTTGGTACTCATCATCTAATGCCACTGCAGCCAACTGTCCTGGGGTCACACAGGGACCAGCCCTACAGACAGTCAGTCAAGGAAGAGGGGAGGGCTCCCAGCACGCTACCTTTTCCCATGATGATGGGCTAGCATTAGATTCTGGGAGTTTCTGGGAGACGGGGACCGCTATATTTAGCTGTGTGCCTATTACTGATGCTCCAAACCCATGCTCACACAATTGGCGTTGGTGAATCTTGGTGGATCACAAAACTAAAGAACAGAGAAATGAGTATGGGGTGGGGGGGAGGGAGAAAGAGAAAAAGAGAGAAGAGGGAGGGCAAGATAATTGTGGAGAGGGAGGAAGGTAGATGGGCAGTGAGAGTGATCACACGCAAGCCACACATGCACAAAACTGTAAAAAATTTAGTAACAAGTTTAAAAAGAGCCCTATCCGTCCAAAAGACACAGAGAGGGGAGTGGGGGTGGGTGGGGAAAATGAGGTCAGCTGTGGTGGGAAGACACAAACTTGATATAACGTGTACATGAACCATTGTATGCATGTGTGAAATTGTCAAAAAGAAAAGAAAAAGGAATTTGATAAAGAAGGGTTTTTCTCCCCTACCTTTACCCAGTCTTTACCAAGTCCAAAAGCCTAATATTGAAAGAGAGTAAGAAAATGAGAAAATGGCATTGGGCTTTTTTTTTCATGCCCTTTCCTTTTCAAGAGCGCATAGCTCCCTAGCAGGCCACGTGGTTTCCCATCCGTCACTTAAAGGCATTTCTTTCTTTGCATTTCTCTTTCAGTGAGATTCCACACAGACACATCATCTCGGAATGCCCTAGGATGCCTCGCTGAGTCCCACACACCCACCAAAGCAGGCAGGGTTGCAGCCATTGCAGCCAGTAGCGCTGCTAATGGCCTCTCGTGTCTTAAACCATTGTTAGGTACATGACCCGTGATCTAGAATTATGTTTCTGTCGCTACCTTCCAGACATGGACAACAAGGCTCAGAGGGGGCATGTGGGTTAACCCTGGTCACAGATGAGAGGTGACAGAACTGGGGCTCACGCTGCCTTCTTTCACATCCAGCCTCGCTGTGGTCTCTAAACTCTACATGTGGGAGCTTTAAATGACACGGATCTCCCTAATCTGCTGGGAAAAGCTTTACATAATCTAATTCTAGACATCCCAGCATCGTGAACTAGTCTGCCTTTCTTCAGAGAAGGAGCGATTTGGAATGAATTCAATGTCACGTTCTCTTACAAAAACAATGCTTTAAACCATATTCGTTCAAACTTCCATACATATATGCAACGTACTTTTTTTTTCAGAGATTCATTTATTTTCATTTTATGTGTGTCTGCATGTATGTCCCTGCATCACATGCATGCAGTGCCCGTTGAGACCAGAAGAGGGCATCGGATCCCCGGGAACTGGAGTTTTACAGACAGTTGTGAGCCTCCATGTGGGTGCTGGAAATTGAACTTGGGTCCTCTGCAAGAACGGCCTGTGCCCTTAGCTGCAGATCATCTCTGCTGCATCTACAGTGTGTCATGATTATACCCACCCTCCATTCTCCCCTACACCTTCCCCAGGATTTCCAACATGTCTCCAACCTGACTTCACGTGTTTCTTCTAAATTTCCTACTTATTCATCGTTCTTTCTTCTTAAGTTAAACTACTTGTGGTGGAGGACAGTGATAAACCCAAAACTTTCTGTGTCCACATCTCCCTCACACCCCATGCTCCACCCAGCATTCAGAGATATCCTTAAGTTAGAACATCAATGTGTAGAACCTTTCTGTCCATTCTTCCAAACCCCCTCAGCCTCTGGGGTGTCGCCCTGCCTGCTGTCCATTCATATTCCACTTCACATAGGAAGCACAGATATGGAAGGAAACAGCCGTGGGGTATCCAAGGAACCCACTACGTGTGTCAAAAGAATTGCACCCTGCAAAAGCGTATGTCAAAGGCAGCCAGGCACCTCCGTGGGAAATGACCTTAAGAAAATTCATCCTCTCTAAGATGCCCTCCCCTCTTTGCTTGCGCCCGAAGTAAACGTTGTTAACATTGCATCCATATTCAAGCCTCAGCTTAAAAAACAACATGCCCTCTCCCCTAACACTCCTCCAACGGGCATCCTACAAATCTTCAGAGAAGATATAGCAGGCTTCTATTTCTTCTCCGCAGTGCAGAGTTGATTTATCTCGGGCGGAACACGCCTGTGGAATGAAGACGCTTCTTCTAATGCCTCAAGAGGCCCATCGGAAGTCTGTTCTATTGCTGGTTTAGTTGAATGCTTTACTGCTGTATGTGTGTTAATACTTCCAGTGTGGCCTTTTTTACACAGTCTCCTCCCCCCAATCCCACCCAGGCACCGTCGTATTGAGTAACAGATACTTCTTATCAATGTGCTCATCAAACTGAAAATTCAGAGGCCCTTAAATTGAAGCTATGGAGGAGTGACCACATTTGGAGGCATTTAGATGTGCAAGCAGGAAGTGATGGCTGAGGGGTGGAGGTTTCTCTCATAGCAACCACGCCAGGGACAGTTGTTGGCTTGTTTTTCACTTGTGTGCTTTCTGGCGCCCCGTCTTACAAATTAAATCCAGTTTTCCTTGCATGAGCACTCGCTGCGTGCCGCGTGGAGAAGTCTTCTCCCGTAAGCCCTAACCATCAGAGGGAAACAAAGAACCCAGAAGCCCGTGGCCTTGTCGGCGAGGCTCGCCCGTGTGGAATCACGCACCTGTGGTTTTCCACAGTGGTGGGAGATGGCTGAGAGTGGAGCCCGGCCCCAAACAGGGTGTGCCTGGCACCAGAGCCCGTTTTCTGGACTGAGACCAAACCCAGAGCCCAGAGCACGTGCTGGGTGCGCTGGGGAAGTATCAGTGCTGCTTTTTAATGGGACCAATCCATGGCCTCCAATCCCCACCACGAGTGACAACCTCGCAGCCCTGACACGTGAGGCTCAAAGGAATAAGGAGAGGGTAATCAATGGGATGACATGGGTGACTAGATATTTTTTTTCAGACTTCTAATTTTTTTTCCCTGAAGAATGTGCTCTAGAGCAGCGATTCTCAACCTGTGGATGGAGACTACTTTGGCAAACCTCTATCTCAAAAAATATTACAATTTTAACACTCCCAAAATTACAGTTATGAAGTAGCAACAAAAATACCTCTATGGTTGGTGGTCACTGCAACATGAGGAACTGTATTAAAGGGTCACAGCATTAGGAAGGTTGAAAACCGCTGATCCTACAGGCTCCTTTAGAACATTCTGTCTTCCCTTAGTACCTCAGTTTCCTGTTTCTTTGGAAGGGTGGTTGTCCTGATCCAGTTCTTCGAAGCCATCTTCTGGTTACTTCTACTGAGGAGTCACTTGCAGATCTTCATCTACTTCAGACTGATCTGAAGGCCTTTATGGTCACAACAGACCTCCCGGCTGAGGCCTCTGCTTTGCTCCATACAGCCTGATACGCATTGCTGTAATTGATTTCTGTCCCCCTTCTATTTCTATGGGCCCATCTCCTGCTCAAACATTCTGGTTATTTCTGTTATTTTATCTTCGTGATCATCAATTTTCATTTAATCTGTGTTTTATTTAAAATGAGCCTATCATTGATCTTTGGATTTCAATAGTTTTATTTCCAAACCCACTCTCTGCTTATTTCTTTCCCAGTTAGCTAGCACATGCTTCTTAAAATTAATTCTGAGTCAGCATGCAAAAGGATGCTTTCATTATGACATTTTTATGTACAGACATATCACAGCACTTTATTCACATATGCACAATGTCATCTTCTTCCTGTATTTGCCTCCCCATCCTTACTGATCTCTTTCCATCCTCAAAATACCCCCTCTCCTGCACCCATGTCATGCATGCACTCTACATGCATATGTGCACAGCAAGGCTTAAACTAGTCCACACGGGTGGGACTTAGGGCAGTATCATGGCATCCTTCATATTTAATGTTCCATGGCGATGCATGTAGTTGAAAACATAACATGGCATAGCTTGGTGTGGTGACACAGGACTTAATCCCAGTACACAAGAGGCAGAGGCAGGAGGCTCTCATTGAGTTTGAGGCCAGCCTGGTCTACTTAGAGAGTTCTAGGACAGCTGAGCTATGTAGCGAGGCCCTGTCTCAAAACTAAAATATTGTAACAACATATAAAACTCTCTGAGAACTTACTTTGTAAACACTACATGTCACATATTAACTTATCCCAGGATACTGACCCAACTCTTCCAATAAGGAATATTTCATGTTTGATTATGTCTCTACTTTTTCTAGGCTTCTAGAAAGTTCTGGAACTAGAAGTCTAAGTTAGTCAAAAATGGCTATCTTTATCATTCATCTTTCCCCTTAGTCATAATATTCTAGTTTTATTTTATCACATATTAAGCACATTATTTTTCCATTGAAACATTTAGCAAATAAATAAATAATGGAAGAAATAAAAACTAGCATCACCGAGCCTTCTACAAAAAGCTTTAAATTACGAGATTTTTGTTTCCAGTGCATGTGTAAGATTCTATTGGGTCAATGCTGTCTTAGCTACCTGTCTTATCACTGTAGCAGAACACCTGACATGAGGAACTTAAGAAAGATGTATTTGGGCTCCAGCCCAGGGGTGTTTAAGCCACCACAGTAGGGGAGCCATGGTTGCAAAGGTTTGCACTCTCCACAGATTTTGGGAAAAGCTGCAAAAAATACACAAAATCTGGTGATGCAGTTGCAGAGATGTCAATCTAGAGTCACTATCCCAGTGGTTCTCAACGTGTGGGTCTCGACCCCTTTGGGTTGCATAACAGATATCCTACATATCCGATATTTACATTATGATTCATAACTGTAGCAAAATTACAGCTATGACATAGCAATAAAAACAGTTTTATGGTTGGGGATCACCATGACTTGAGGAACCGTATTAAAGGGTCTCAGCATTAGGAAGGCTGAGAAGCACTGGTCTGTTCTAGCCCACTAATCTAGATGTCTGTGTTATACCCATACTGTGCTGATCTATTGTGGATCTCAAGTGTGACCTGAAGTAAGGTCTCTCTTTGTTCTGATCTGTTCTTCTTGGATCACCGTCCTGCATGCTATGAGGGCTCAGAAATTGCTTAGGCTGGAGGATTTTGAAGATACGGTTTTGCCTGAAGCCAATAGTTATCTGCAGCCACATCGCTATCTTCAGAATCAAGAGACCAGGAGAATGTGGTGGCAAATCTGGCACCCAGGAGGGTAGATGACTACACACACATACACACGCACATCACACACACATACACACCACATCTACATATATACACACATACATACACACACACATACACACCCCACCCTGGGACCCCATTTCTGCTGCTGTTGATCTTCCTGCCTCTCCTTCTTTGCAGTCCTTTCTGTTGCTGGGAGGGTCCCATGGCATCACAGAGTATGTGTGTTCAAATGCCACCTGTACTTGGAACTTCCTGGATTACTCGTTAAATACCTCGGCCTGTACCGACTACTCTAAGCCTCCCATCTTGCTGACTTCTCCCCCCAGGCCTCTCTATATAAAATGCTATGCCCCATACTTCTGTATTTGATTTGTGCTGGCCTAATTGGTTGGTGATTCACTGTCTAAGAGCTCATCCGCCACCCCGCCACAGCTTCCCCAACAGTGGCTGTCCTTTAGTGGGCACCGAACTCCTGCTATCCCGCAAAGAACACCTCTGAGGTGATTATTGCCTAGAATGCCTGGCATTCTGATCGCTTTGGGAATGGCTAACCTGACCAACCTTGCCCCACAAAGGGTCTTGACCTAACTTGCTACGAGAGCCATCCTTGATTGTATGACAGTTATCTGTAGGGACATACATTTCCTTTTGACCAAGCACGACTATCACAGGGTGGTTGTCACTCATGGGAGAGGAAGAAGCACAGCTTTGTCACACAGGGAGCAGTGGGTTGAAGTATGGCCCAGCTGGCTTGAAAATCCATGTCTAACTCATTGTAAGAGGAAGGGTCAAAGGAAGGTCTTACACATTCAAACCTGATGTGATACTTGTAACCAGAAAGGATTTCCGTATCTGGTGAGCTGAGGACAGATAATCACATCTTTTCAGTTAAACCCATGTGATTAGAAGTATTTTGTCCACGGAGCAGAGTTTGAAAAATCCCATGCTCTGCTCTCTACTCTATTAAATGGCTGAGCATCACCATTGGACATAGCTAGCTGCAAATTCTGATATCCTGTGTGTGTGTGTGTGTGTGTGTGTGTGTGTGTGTGTGTGTGTGTGTGTGAGAGAGAGAGAGAGAGAGAGAGAGAGAGAGAGAGAGAGAGAGAGAGAGAGAGAGAGAGAGGAGAATGGGGGCAAAGTAAACAGGCAAAGAATAATCGATTGGGGCAATTTATCGTTTGAGTTACCTACCACTGGATATTTATAGCTTGCCTGATGCCACAAAGAGACCCCTTGACTTTAAACTCATAAAATGCCTACCTGGGAGTCAGGCTGTAATTTATTTTTCTCAGATGCCTCAATTATACCCAAGGAGAAGCCTGGTTACATTTTTAAAACTCAGGAGCAGCAGCTTTTAAATTTATTCAGACTAATGAGCACGTATAAATTCGGTGAATGCTAATTCACAAGAGTTTGGTGGCGACAATGAGAGAAACACAACAAGAGTGTCACAGCCGGGGAACAAAGTGAATGGACGATGTGAGTGACAGTTGAGATTTCTTTTAACATCACTAAAAGGCGGCTGGAGTGACAGACAGGAGGGCAGATGCAGGATGCTGCAGCACTCCAGAGTTTGTGTACCGTGGGGAAGGGACATTTCCACTTGACGCCAAATTAATAAATTCAGGAGGGAGAGAGGGAAGGGGTGGAGGGAGGCTCCAAGGGCAGAGGGCATGCACCTGCTTCCCTGAAGGCAGGATTCCGAGTGCAGCTCCTGTGCAATGTGGCTTCCCGTTCAGCTGGAGGCCCCCTGCCTCTTGCAACTTTCCCAGGAACCAGGCATGTGGTTTTAATCTGTTGCCACAGATCTCAGGAATGAATTTAGCCTCCCCTGGAGACAGCTTCCTCTTAGGATGGTCTCAGAGGGAATGTGATTGTAAATCAGAACCCATCAGTGTACACCTGGATGTGGAGAGAGAAGTACCCCAATCAAAACTTGGGAGCTTCTGAGGTTTGAAGCCTCCAGCTCCTGGAGAAAGCCGTGGAAAACAAACCCGTGAAACCTTAATGATTATGGCTGAGGACCTGCAGGGATGCTGGGGGGCGAGGGGTTCTGAATGGAACGCAAACGGCATTGAACTCAGGTCCCCTGGCTTTGGTTTCTTTCAAACACAGAGAACTTTTCTCACTATGTGGGGGATCTGCGCTTACCCATGACCACAGAGGACCCCTACCACAGGAAGAAGGGGCCCTGATAACTCTCTAGCACCCACTAGGAAGCCAGGGACCTTTTATTAGGGACTGATCAGAGCCTCACTCCAAACTCTTATGTTGACGGCTAAACTTTGTGGCTCTATCTACAGAAAATGTAGCTAAAATATTCGTTAAATGGAGTGTACAGCCCTTCTCTAACAAACCTTTGTTTGTAGGATATTTAGGAAACCAACTGATTCCTTCATGCTGATGTTGAATCTGGCTGTTGAATCTCTCTAGTGCTGCTCAAATTTTCTCGGGTCTTTGCCTGGGAGGTCTGCTCCTCCTCTATATGAGTGACATTGCCATGTTCCGCTCATATAGAATAAAATCTCATCCAAATATAGTAATGAATATGGGCCAGGTATGTTGACATAAGGCCATCTCATTTAATCCTCACAAATAAATAAGGAGAAGCTGGTATCCCTGACCTCGTGCCTGTAAAAGCTGCAAGCACTGAGGACGGCCGGGATTCACACTGCATCTCTGCGGCCCCAGTGTAAGATATCAAGATGAGCACTTAGCCCGCCACCCTGTGCCTGCCTGAGAGATGGACACCAATGCTGTCCAGAACTGCATCTGCATTTCCTGTCACAATAATCAGCCTGGGAGATGTATCTCTCTTTGAAATAGTTTTACTGGAGGTGCATTTCCTACTGTGCCGAAAGCTGACCTCTTGGACAAACATGCCATAATAAAAACATGCTATTTGCTACGAGTGCATTGGGAGATTTAAATCAAGGCAGGAAAGTACCCCAGGCTCTGACAGTAAAATTTTCATTCAGAGAAGGCCTCAGCTTCACAACATAATAAATTATATATGACTGGGACACATGAAACATTTACAGATATACAGAATTTCCCCACATTTGTGTTCTGTGGGAGAGTTCAGCTCTTGAAATACTTTCTTATGTCAGTCTTTTCTATTCATAGGAAGAATAGAGGAACGAGAGGCAACAAAACAAGCTGCTTCCACCCCAATCCCTGAAGCTTGGGATTTATGCTGTAGTTTCCCTTCCATGGTTTGACAAATATGGTTTTGGGTGAAGTGATGGCACGGTAGTGGTCGGGGGCCCTCTAAGCAGGGTCTTTGGTAACCTCTGAAATCAGGGTCAGTAGAAATACATATGACTTACGGTAAGGATGCTGGGTGAAGATACAACACATTATGGATGGGGTCAAAGGCATCTGAACAATGAAACTTCAGCAGGTTGAAACTGTGGACACTGGGAACCATTTTAAAAAATAATTACTTATTTATTATTATTATTATTATGTTTACATGAGCATGATGTTGGGGTGAAGTCGAGGTCCGATACAACTTTGCAGAGTTGATTCTTCCATTCCACCTTGCAAGACTTCTGGGTATCAAACTGAGGTGGCCTGGCTTGCAAGCACCTGCACCTGCTAGCCTTCTGCAACAAGCTCCCATAACCCACTTCTTTTTGAGTGTGTTGAGTTTAGACAGACACACATCAAAAGTATTGAGTCACAGGGCTTCTGGATATAAGGAGGCTGCCCTGCCACATTGTAGACAATAAATGACAGGCTGTTTTTTTGTTGTTGGTGGTGCTTTTGTGTGCATGACTTTCTTTACTATTGAACACACTATTCAGTATTCATTTGCTACTGCTGCATATATGCTACATAACAAAGTATGCTCAGATTCAGTGGCTAAAAGAGCAAACGCTTCAGGCCTCTGGAGCAGGCATGGTTCAGGGCAGATGTCAGCCGGACTTGCACATTGGCAGTGAAGTTCAAGTCCATGCCATGTGCTTCTCTGTTCCCTTTGGACTGTAGCCACCCAGTGTATAGCCTGCTTGTGATCCACAGCTGGAATCTGGGAATATCTAAAGCAATGGCTTCAGATCTTCCTTTGAGGATCTCAGCCCACAGCTGGCTCAGTGTCCTTCCACCCTATTCCACTGTTCCATTGGCACAGCTGTTGGGTGACAAAACCTTTCCTGGGTCGATGCAACCCACAGGTCTGCTCAGCCCAGAACGGAATCCCACAAGAAGTATGGGTACCACCAAAGTCCAACTTGATGGACCAATGGGTTTGGTTTGGTTTTTCAAGATGAGGTTTCTCTGTAGCTTTGGAGCCTGTCCTGGAACTTGCTCTGTAGACCAGGCTGGCCTCGAGCTCACAGAGATCCACCTGCCTCTGCCTCCCGAGTGCTGGAATTAGAGGCGGGCGCCACCACCGCCCGGCAAACCAATGGGTTTTTATTGGGGTTACTTCCAGGAATATAGGTGAGGGGTCACTTACAGGAGTAGAAGTGACTCAGACAGCTGCATCACCAAAGCTCAGTACGCATGGGTGAAAGCTGGAAACCTGGAGCACACTGCACAGCCTGCAGAAGACAGCCCAACAGGTTGGAGGGGGTCCTTTCTGAGGGACTCAGTTTATCTAGACCGCTTTCAGGCAGCTCGACTGACCACAGAGCTTTCTCTACAGCTCAGCTTCCTTTGGTCTGAGAGGGGTGCTCCGCTTTTACTGTTTATTGTGGCAGAGAGGGTCCTAGTGAATCTCGTCAGTTTCAAGGACTTCCTGTAGCTATTTTGAGTCCTTTACCTTCCTGCTTAAGGAGCTTCCCTGCTGGGTGCAATGTTTCCATCTCCAAGCAAATTGATACACAACACAAACATAGTGATGGCTAGGGTTTATTGTCCACTTGACACAATTTAGAATCCCCTTGAAGATAAGCTTCCCGATATACCTATGGGGAATTATGTTGATTAAACTAGCTGCCATGGGAAGATATGCTCACTGTGGGCAACACCATTCCCCGCCTGGGATCCTGGACTATGTGTGTGGAGGAAGAACCGAACACCAGCAGGCATTTATTGCTCTCTGCTTCTTCATAGCTGTCACATGACCAGTTCCTGCTGTCATGACCTCCCCCACCAAGATGAACTGAACTGTGAACTGAAGTAAAACTTCTCTCCTTTCGGTTGCTTTACTCAGGGTATAGTTTGTCATAGCAACAGGAGAAGACACTGAGACAAATATGAGACCTTATACATGATAGGTGACATATAATATTGTGCCTTATGGTATGTGGTGTATATCGATGATGCAGTGGTGTGGTGCTGTTTTTATTGCTCTCGTTACCATGACTACCATGTTAAGATGGTGTCCTAGAGCTTGGTTGTCACCCCCATCTTTCCAACTTCAGACATTTGCACATCACCCCAACAAGAGCACACCTTCTATACATCCTTCAAAAAATGTCACCAACTGGGCACCGAGGATTCCAATGACTGAGACTTCTGGAGGACATTCCTCATTCCTCATTCAAACCACTGTGTTCACCATCACAATGAAATTATTCACAGAGTTCAAGGTCCAAATGAGAAAGCAGTATTGGGGGAGGTTCCCTGGCCTACCAAATAAAAGGAATTAGGTGAGACCTCAGTGCCATAGAGCCTGCAATCCTGGGACGTCCTGCCTGTCACTTTGCTGGGAGCTGCCTTGCTGGACATTTAGTCACTGTTCTGTACCTCTGTGTGAGAACAGACAGGGTCTGTGCCCAATTCAAAGCCACATTTCTCTGCTATAAGAAAGGCATTTAACACCCATTAGAGGCCCAGACACTATTTGAATGAATGCAAGAGTAAATAATTCATTACTTTTTAAAGCTATGATTTTTCTTTGTATAAACGATGGTTTCCACCGAAGAGCTCTATTCTCTGGAAGTTTACTATGGGGAGTTTCAATCTGTAATTTTCAAGGATACGTGATAAATCTGAGGCAGGAAGGCCTGTAGCCTTTAGGATTTGGAAAACCGAATTCTAAAATTAAGAATTGGTTGCAAACAATGGTTGGGACACCTGGGGCTGGAAGAAGTGAATTTCTACATGGGAATGTCTCCCGAGAGCACAGGCATCTTCAATTATATTCTGCAACAAAGTAAGTTAATTAAAACAGAGAGGACCATGAACTATTTGTGTCTTACTTGTATTTTAGATCAATATTGATTCTATATCTAAAGAGTATAATATGCTGGGCTAGGGAGATGACTCAATTAAGCTCTTGCTGTGTAGATGTGAGGATTTGAGTTTGAATCCCTAGAAGCCACGTAAAGTCGGGCTTGGGAGCTTGTGTCTATAATCCCAGCCCTACTAGGACAAGAGGGGAGGCGGAGAGTTCCTCAGAAGCACGCTAGACAGCTGGCCTAAGCTTCGACAAACAACAACTCAAGGAAGAGCATATCTTAGGGTGGAGGGTCCCGACCGACACCCAAGCTTGTTCTCTGATCTCCACCTTCACGCTCTGGCATAGGTGTGTCTATACTCATACAGGAATGTGCATGCAGACAGACAGACAGACACACACACACACACAGACACACACACATCCTTTAGACCAACCTTTAATCCTTTAAAGGAAGCCAGTACAGGACTTTTCTCATTTTATTTCTAATAGGCTAGGGGGCCAATGAGAACATTTTCCGTGCCTAACGCTCTTAAGATCTCTGCATCTGCCATCACGTCACACCTTCACACGAACCCTCCGATGCCAGCTCTTCAAAGTCACCCCCTGTTGTTAAGGGGAAGGCAAGCTTATCTCTCACTGAACGGATGGAGGGATGGAGACTTCAAACAGCTGGAGGAGCGCCTCTGAGGAAGGAGGCTATGTTGGAATCTGCTCTAATTGGAGCAGGTCAAATCCTTGAAGCAGGTCTGCAATGCAAACCTCTGACTGGAGCTTTCTGTTGATCCCAGCCCAGGAATCCAGTCCAAGGGGAACAGGTATGGGGAAGATGTTTGAAGTCAAAGTACAACAGCAAGGTCATGGCGTAGTTGACTGAAGAGGCTCTGGGAAGGCCGTATGATGAACCATCAAATAATCAAGGCATTAGCCTTCGCCTATGCTCTTCTAGTATTTAAAACCACAGTAAGACAGTGTATGAGTCTTGGAGGAACTCTTTCGAGTCTGGTTAGAGAGTTTCAGAGCTCAGGAATCTGATCCAGCTGCTTGTGGTGGGTAAATATTTTAAATTCTCAACCCACATTGGACATGAGGACAATGGCAACATTGCATTTTTCCCTAAAATCAGACAGCTTCCCAACAGGTGGTATGGTTTTCTATCTTCTTGTATGAGCATTTAGTGCTTTAATTCTGAAGTATAAAACGGCGACCCCCTCCTCATCCACAGGGAATCTACCCCCAGAAGGACTGGGAGGTGTAAAAAGCTAATTTTCTCTGGATCTAACAGCATACACAAACTAAGTCCTTAATTTGAATGCTTTTTGAAAAGCGACAGCAGATTTCTGATCTATTAAAATGTTATATAAGTAGAGATATAAATATACAGCGATCAATATTTTCTTCAATTATCTTTCCCCCTCCGAGCCCCCTTCGAGGTGGGTGACTGTTCAGAACAATGGGAATGGTAAATGCATCTTTGTAGCTAGTACTTAGGGACTTAATTTCATGCCCTGAAATATGGGGGGCGTGTAGAAAGGGGCTACAGGGAGGTAATCTGTGGATGAATGCGGTGGGATGGGCCTGGGAAGGCTAATGGAGCATGTTAGCAACACAGTGGGCTAACACTGCCAGCTCTGTATAGTATGGTGGCAGGCTCAGGTGGCTGAGGGCTTGATGGCCCAGTTTTCACCAGGTTCAGACATTTGGACACTTTCTTGTTATGATTTATAGCCCAACAATGCACCAGCCCTCCACATGGCATCCCCTGCATCGCAAGCTCACTGTGTGTGACACTCATAAATTCTGACTGAAATTAGTCCTCTGCTTCTTGCTCTACACAAACATATGGAGATAGACTCCAAGGAGAGGCTCCCAGGGTGGTAAACCCTTTACAGCAGCAACAAGAAACAGAAATCCAAAGAGGAAGGTCAACAGAGCAAGAAGGTTCTCGGAGAGATTCCTGGAGGAGAAAAGACCCCCCCCAAGATGAGACCACAAAAAATAGCCTCAGGACCAACAGATTCCCACTAGGCCCATGAACTTGGTCGCCATCTTGAAGATACCACTCCCGTGTAAACAGCTCCCACCCCATGATGTCCCTGGGCTGCAGGGTATGGATTTCAAGTCCCCTTCCTACTCAGCTTTACCCACCTACACTCCCACATAGCAGGACTCACCCTGCTTGATGTGACCAGGTGAACTCGAAGACTTTGTCAATGGTTAAATCTAGGCTGGCATGGGCCCCATGCCAGTAGCTGCTTTATTCACATAGCAACCCTCCTGGACGCGCCCTCAACAGCCAGCGGAGCTTTCTCCATTTTAACATTTTGTAAGTTGCTCTCCCTCCCACCTCATGCTGAGCTCAGGAGTCTGTCCCCCCCAACCTTAACCCTTTCTTTACACCCATACCAGCCTGCTATTTGCAATGAGGGGACAAAGACAGAGGACCTAAGCCCCTCTCCGTGGACCCCATGCTGTGAGTCCATCCTGACCCAAGAACCTTATGGGGATTAAACTCCATTGTCAACTTGATGGGATTTGCAGTCACCTAGGAAACCAACATCTGAATGGCTATGTCCCTGGGAGTGTTTCCAGAGGGGTTTATTCAAGGGGGGATGTCCCAACATGAGCATGGGTGACAGCATCCTCTAGGCTGGGTTTCCAGACCGAATAAGTAAGCAGAAAGGGATTAGTGAGTTGAAGACCAGCATTTATTAGTGTCTCCTTCCTGACTGGACATCCACCATGATTAGCTGTGTTCACACTGCCACGCTCTTGCCATCTTGCCTTCCTCTCCATGGTGGACTGTACCCTCAAACCGTGAGTCAACATTCCTTCCTTTCTTAACGTACTTTTGTTGTGAATTTTGCTACAACAATCAGCGAAGTAATGGAGAGAAACTCCAAAGCTACAATGTCCCTGGAAACCTCTGCAACCACTGGTGGTACCTTACTTTCCAGAGGATAGAGAGGAGGGGGTTGGGTTGGGAAGGGTGGACATGGGTTATGGGTTTAGGCAAGGAAAGTGTGGAGCTTTGGATAGAGGAAGCATGAGGAGAAGGGAGAAAGAGGACCCTAACCAGGTGAGTGAGCCCTTTGGTCTCAGGAAGCACTCACCATTGCTAGAGAATCGGCTAGAGCCTAGGACCCGATGTTAGCCTTCACATCTGGAGTACAGGAAGAGTGACTGCCCCAATGCTTACTGTGGTCCCTGTTTGAGAAGCAGCCATTAAGCTCTGGCTTACATGGATGACGGGAGTGGACAGCCACATGATGGACACTGGTGCTTCTGTGAATGATTTAAGACACACAGGGGAACCTTCTGTAAGTGCTTCCTGTTTATTCTGGGCTTGAGATGACTGATCCCAGGCATGCACTGAGACGAGCTGCTGCTCATGCATTTCAAGTGACACCATTGGTTTCAGAGACGAGACTTCTGTATTATGACAGGGACCTCTCCCTTCTGCCTTAGCTCTCCACTTAGCTGCACCTGCCTTGACTCACTTGTCTCGTTTTAAAGTTAGCATTGAAATTAACATTGATACTGTGACTTATGACCATATTCTACAGCTCGACACTGAGCAGAACCCGTTTCTTATTGGCAGTTTAATTGTAGGGGATGTGGGGAGGAAGTAACAGTAGGGTATCTTGCTGAGACAAACTGTCTGCAGAATTTCATGGAAGCTCCTTTCTCTGTGCTTTTAACCTGCGGGGTGAGCAGGTCTTGGGAGCAAGCTCTTTGTTGCAGTCTCACAGGCCCTTTGTGGGACAGACATTTATCACCTGATCTGTTTCAATCTTGTAGAAAGCAAGCCCAAGCGTAAACTGCATTCGAAGGGAGGGTGCCAACTGTTGCATTCTTAGAATTCATTGGAGTTGACATGGAGAAGTTGTTCAGATGCTTTACTATGTGTGGAAGGCTCATAAAACCCAGGCAGAGCCACTCGGAAGAAAGCACAGGCAAAGATAAGGGCAAGTTGGAAGGGGATTCCACTGTGATTAATCTTGGAAACTGTTCTTTATAGATACTTTAAATGTCATACTCAGACCGACAGAATGAATAAGCAGCCCATTGTACCAGGACCCTACAGCTAGGAACCCATAGCACCGGAAAAGGTATGTAGTGTTTGTTACCTCTCTATAAAAGCACGGACCAAACAATTTAATGCCATCCATGTGCCAGGCAGTCTTCATTTCTTCATTGATTGTTCCCCTTTCTTCTTTATGCCGAACTCTATAGGAGGCTGGAGACAGAGTAATACTGGGTAGGAGGACCGTTCCTGCTTAGCATGTCTCGTCTTTCTCTCCTTCTGAAGTCTAGAGTTCTGATTCCATTTTGGAATTAGGTAAACTGGATGAAAGAGAATCCCAAACTGGAGTTGGGGAAACAGCTGGGAAAAAAAGTGTTTATCCTGCAAGCTAGAGGAGCTGAGTTCTATCCCTGGCGTCTACGAGAAAGACAGGCCTGGTGCAGGTGGATCCCTGGAGGCTCACCGCACAGCTAGTCTGGCCTTTCTGGAGAAGAGCTGGGCCAGTGAGAAACCCTGAAGACTCAGCAGGTGAAGGGTATCTGAGGGATGGCAGCTGAGATTTCTACATGTACTTGCAAGCATGCTCGAGTAAGACACACACACACACACACACACACACACATACACGTACACACACAGATATCCTGGTCACCGGTATGCTGAAGGCTGCTTACACTGCTTTCTAGTTCACTGAAACCACTGAGTGCCATTTCTGCCATAGTTATGCATAGCTATGTTCAAGGGCATCCCGTCCCATCTACGTTTATGGGCAGGAGTTGGGTACAGTAGAAGCATCCATATCACCGAGATCAGAAAACATTTCTTTTTCCTGGAAACCATATATCCTGATCCTGTAGAAGTAGGATTCTTAGGATTTCTGGTCCACAAAAGCTATTTCTGCCATCAAGCTCCTGGCCATGCATGACAGTGACAGCCATGCCCTGGCTGTCAGTCTCCCACAGACCTCTCTGCTGGTGCTGGATGAGACCCCTGTTGCTTCTCATCCCAAGCCAGCTACATAAACTCTTGTCCCACTCGCCTGCTGGCTCGGGTGTTTGTTGTCTTCCCTGTGCACTCAAATATCTCTCGTTACCAACAGCACTCTATAATTTTATAATCAATAAGAAATTGAACTGGTAAGAAAACAATTATAGCAAGTCAAGCTCAGAGCGGTGTCCTAGATATGATTCCCCTCCCCCTCAAGCTGAGCATCTCCGAAGGTTCGAGGAAACAATTGTATTCATAATGGGTAAAATACTCTGCAATCTGTGATTTAGTTGCTTCATGGCGAGAGACGAGAATGACCAACAGCCAGAGAAAAGCACCGATCCAAGCAAATAAACGAATTACCAAATGTGGCCATGCTCAGGGTTCTTGGGAAGCTTTCTTGTTTCATGTGAGAAGAGCACAAATTTCCTTAGGGCCATTGATGCAAGTCTATTCCAAAAATTGGATTAGAAGGTCAGACTGAGGATAAATCTCAGTCGGTAGTGTGCTTGCCTATCATACACAAAGCCCTAGGTTCGATCCCCAGCACCAGGAATGGTGGTGTGGCCTCTGGTCTCTAGTTTAAGAGGTAGAAACAGAGGTGTTAGAAGTTCAAAGTTATCATATACTCCATAGTGAGTGCACAAAGTCAGCCAGGCATGCATGAGACCCTGTCCCTAACAACAACAAAAATCTTATCAGAGGACTTTACTTGTTTTTTATTACCAGAATGCCACATCTGGATTTTAAATTGAAAAGCGGGTTTTAAAACTGTGTGGGGCCCTGTAAGTGTGTGTGTTTTGTATGTGTTTGTATTGTATGTGTTTTATGTGTGTAATGTAAGCATGTACAACACAAAATGTATAAGATGTACATGTATACACACATATAAAGAATATACACTTTGTGTATGTATATATGTGTTTTATGCATGTGATATATATTCACATATGAGGGTTTGTGTGTGTGTGCACACACGCATGCACATGTAAATAGGGCTCCTAGTATGTGTTCAAAGGGAGAGTGTCTCTTTCTTATCTTCTTTTCCACATATTAGAGGCTATGGACACAGGGGCACCAACATTTCCTTGCTAAACATATTCATTATTAAAGAAGGGAGATTGCTTTCTGGTGTCTCTGCAAGGGAATGTTAATGCATTAAATGCTGAAAATAAATAGAACAGGCAGACAAAGGAAAGCTGGATCCAGAGGTGCGGCAATGGAGTGTGGCCATCAGAAGTGGGGGCAGGGAGAGGCTTGTCCAGGAGGTGGATGGAAAGATGCAGGAGAAAGAATGGGTGTGCTTGCAGTATGCAAGGGCTCCATCATAGAGAATGTGGTCTTTTAAAAAAAATCATAGTGACTTCGGAATACTTCTCTAAGTTTGTTCTGTAAATTTCACAGCGATCCACGCACAGATGAAGGCGATCCAAGCAGCCCCTGGTTCTCTGGAGTTATTTCCTTCCATCAGAACCATGTAAGGGCAAGAGAGTGAGAATAGAGAGGTCACTTGACGAATTGCTTCAGATTGATGTTTCACCACTTGTATTATATTATGTAGGTTTGGGATACAACTCAATGGATGCACGGCATAATAGTCCACACATTTAATATGATTTGTGCTACAGGCAAAACAGTGCCAGATAAAGCATTCACATCCTAATGGTAGGCAAATAATCCCTCCATGTCCTAGACAAACCTGCAACCAGCAGGAATTCCCTATTTATGAAAACACCTTTATTTTCACACACCATTACAGCAGGGGCATTGCCAGCGTGATGGTGGCAGTGTCCCCACACTGATAGACAGAATGAGCAATTCTTATGCTCACACAGACCAGCAAGATAATGGTGCTGTAGTCACACTGAGAAAAAAAAAAACCCTCATAGAGCCTGCTGAATCCCTCCATAGGAGAAGCAGGACTGTGTGGCTGAGAGAAAGAGGGCTTTGGGCCTCCTTGAGGCAGGGGTCCAAATCATGGGTGCTTTCTTCACTAGCGTTGCGACGACCAATGAGGGGCATGAGAATCTGCAAGGGATACAGAGCATATCAAGGGGCTTGGAGATGGCTCATGGCAGAAGAGCTTGCCATTCCTGCATGAGGGCTTTAGTTTTGATTGGCAGGTGAAAGTTGAACACAGCAGTGCACACATAAGCCCAGCTATGGGTCAATGGAAAGAGGGTTCTCCAGTTCCAGAGGATCTGATGCCTTTGTCTGACCTCTGCAGACACTGCACGAATGGGGTGCACTTCATGTATACAGGTAAAGGGTTCATGCACATTACATAAATAAGGAAATTAAAAAAAACAAAAATCAGGAGGAGAAAGACAAAGAAGTGCCCAGGTTATCAACCTCTGGCCTCCAGATGTTCATGCACAGCTAACACATCTACTCCCCCGCCACGCCACACACCCAAACATCCTTACTGAAATGCAGCAACTTTTCCTTGAGCAGTAGGCTGAGCCTCTGCACCCCTCACCAACCCACTGTGCACGATCGGACTTCCTGTTGAAGACAACAAGGCAGCAGTCCCAAGCCTCAGTTTCTCCATCTGCACCTTGTGGGTGGCTAATGTCTCATCATGCCGGGAGGGTTATTCCAAACGGCATTTCCACCAGCTCCCAGCCCCGGGTTCGCTGCACACTGTGCTCCTCTGGAACACAGCAGCTATTATTATTAATAACGTGCTCACAAGAACAGTGTGGAGATTAGCCACCTGGTGGGAGTAGGTAGCATAAACCGGACGCACGCGGTTCCATCACCTTTTTATCTCCCGGCAAATGACAACCTTGCAGACTGGCTTAGTCCTATCAATTCCCATGGTACTGACTTGTGGATTCCAACCCCGTCTCCCCCTAAGCAATAATAAAATTTGGAGGGCAATAAAAGAAGAAAAGCTGTTTGCCTGAGAAAGTTGCTGCAGCTCTGAGGAGTCCTCAGTGTACTGAACGGAAACTTCATTTCCAAAGACCCACAGAGCCCATAATCCATGGAAATGGAGTGTTCACCGCTGAACGAGGCACTTCTGCAGCGAGCTGCTAAAACTCACTTACAGCCCTGTGTGAGGCCGCTGAGCTCTCTTGGATAAGCTGCCCCACCCTTGAAAGCTGAAAATGCGCCCGTTATTGTGGTCACCGCCAGGGGATGTGGCATTATGGGGTGGAGAGGGTGGGAACTTGGGGTATCTAGTGTCCCTATGATTTGGAAAGAGAGAACAGCCTGGAGTTGGGTTTGTAGGCTTCCAGAGTCAATGACCAGGCAGGGTAGGGTGTGATTGGAGTTGCTTCAATGTCCCCCAAACACCTGAGTGGCACAATCGAGGTGTTCGCACCTGTGGAAAAGGGAATGCCAGCGCCAGCCGGCTCTGCCCACCCCTGCAGAGGAGAGGGAAACTGCCCCTGGTGTTTGAATGGCAAAAGAAGAGAAGAATGGCGCCCTGAGCAGCAGAGGCTGCGGGTGCTCAGCCGCACACACCAGGCTTGGAAAAGGATGGAATGAGACTGCTTTCCTGGAGGGCAATTTGGCATCCTGTCTCCAAACCCTTAAAAACCTGCATCCCCTTGACCCCCATAGACCTGCATCTGGAAGACTTCCTCAGGAAACAACAGAAATACATAAAATGTAGGCTTGGGGTACCGTGCTGCTGAATGGGATGCAAGACTTCATTGCCTGCGTGTGTGTTGCTCTTGATCGGGGAAGTGGCAGAAAGAAAACCAAACCAAAAAGAAGACAAGGGTAGTAAGAGAAGCCAAGCAAAAGTTCTCAGCTTTCAGCTGCGGGTCGTGTCTCTGCCCCCAGCACACGAGGCTGGCTTGGGCCTCTGGATTGTTTGGAAGCCATCCCCTACCTGGGGAGGAATAGGATCTCGCGCGCGCTCTAGGCCAATCTGAGGGTGCAGGTGTGTTAGCCCCAGAAGTTAAGCGCTCCGCTTCATTACGCAAACCGTTAAGTGCCTTTTTTTAGCCAGAAGTACATTTCCGCAGGCTGGGGCCCTCCTTTACAGCACCCTGTTTTCTGCCTGAGCCCTCAAGCTGGCTGCCATTCTACTGGAATGAGTGGCCATTAAACAGCATGTGTGTGGTGGCCCGAGGAGGGGCTGCTCGTGAGCAGGAAGACCTCCCTTTGATTCGCACACAGTCCTGTGGGCTGAGACACAAGAAGCATGTGCTTGAGCGCTCCCTCGCAAGAGTGCAAACACAGCCTTACCCAGGAACCAAGAGTGCAAACGCAGCCTTACCCAGGAACCACTGTCTAGAAAAAGGGGAAATCAAGGAAGAGGATGGTGGTGAGGACGTGGCTTTAACCATAGCCATCTGCTAAGCCTTCTCAGCGCAGGTGGCAGGGATTGGTGCTTTATGGACAGAACGAGCGAGAACAGGAAAGCCTGGATAAATGGAAGGAGTGAGAGACATTCTATCCCGAGAAGGAAATTTTAAATCCCCAACCCCAAAAGTCCTCTCCTCCAGTGCAGTGATGTTCAGAGGTGGGGTCAGACCTCATCAGTGGATTAACCCATTAATTGCTTCATAATTGACTAGATTGTAATGTGCTAGGAGCTAGTATATGGGGTCATGTCCTGAAGCGTCAACCTTCTCTCTCTCTCCCGCCCCCCTCTCTTCTCTCTCTCCTCTCCTCTTGTTCTTTCACTCTGTCATTCTCTGGCTCTCTCAGACTCATGTCGTTACTACTCCAGCACCATGCCTGGCTGGACTCTAAGGCTCTGAAACCGAAAGCCCCAACAAACTCTTCCTTCTGTAACTTGCCTTGATCCTGGTGTCTGCACAGCAATAGGAAAGTAACTGAGACAAAAGCTAAGTGTTACATGCTGTTCGATGTTTATTTTCCTTACTTGTTCATATGAACACATGCTATGGAGCATTTGTGCTGTTGGGACAGTGAATAACTGATTCTTCTAGGCTCTGAGGGGGAAATAACCTGGTCCTGAACGCTGTCATTTCAGGGTACATTTTCTAATCCCTTTGTGTGGCACATGCAAAAATGATTATTAAGAGAATTGATCTAAGTTATTGCTTTCCTTCTTATGGTTTCTTTTTGTATTTTTGTCTTTAGAAGGATGTCGACCTAGCGTTGGGATATTTGCTTCCTCTGACATTTTTCTGAAACATCTTGATAGCATTTATTAAGGGTTCTAGCTGCAACTGGGCCTTTCTTTTGCAGAAGGCTTTTAAGCACAGATTCTATTTGTTAAAGCAGAGAAGGTGCTCATGAAGATCTCTACTTAGTCTTTTAACTCGTGTGTTTTAAGGAATTTGTCCATTTAATTTGGAGTTTTCAAATGAACCAAACTAACTTTCTATGATCATTGTATTCTTTTTAATAATATTTTTATTGATTCTTTGGCAGTTTCATGCATGTGTCTAACATGTTTTGGCTCCCGGACCGGTCTTCAAGAACATCCCCTCTTTCCTTCCTCATGTGTTTTCTGTGGCCTTGACCGAATCAGTCAGTCAGATTTTGCTTCATTGGTCATCTCTTCTCTCTCTACCTCCCAATGCTCCTTCAGTGATGTGGGAGATGGAGGCAGATGTCTCAGAAGCTCTCAGGCCAGCTAGTGTGGTATACACAGAGGTAAACAGTTGAGGAGACCCTGTCTCAAAGAAGGAGGAAGGTGAAAATGTGAAGACCCACACCTTAGGTCATCCTCTGGTTTATGTTGAAGTGTTTTGGCTTGCCTGTGCCTGTGCTCATACACAGGAGCACAGGCAGCAATTTTTTTTTTAAAGTACTGGCTAATGAGGAAATTTGTAGATTCCTTTTTATTGTTTTTGTGTTTAACTCAGGGTTTTAAATTGCCGAGACTCAGTTTTAAGGCAGAAATATAATCCACATTGATGCACTGATGAAAGTTTTGTGTGCTTAGCTGGGGTTGGAGGGCCCACCCTGCATGTGCGAGGCAGCATTTCATGGGTCCAGCCCTGGGCGTCTTAAGAATGAAGAACAATGCCCAGCTAGAAGCAGCAAGCAGTTGTGCAGATGTACCTCCCCCTTAGCCCCTACTTTTGACAGGAAGCCTTACGACTAACTGCTCGGAGATCCTGCCTTGAATTTCCTGAAACGTCGATGGCCTGTGTCCCAGAACTGTGAGCTAAATAAACCCCTTCTTCTCTACATTGCTTTTGTGGTAGGTGTTTAGTCACAATGACAGAGGGAAGCTAGCATGGGCAGAATTGTGTGGGTGGCATCTTCTTGGTAATATTTTACACCGGGGTTATGCAAAACACAATGCACAGGGCTGCAGAAGAAGGTGTGTGTGTGTGTGTGTGTGTGTGTTTGTGTGTGTGTGTGTGTGTGTGTGGTCACCAGGCTGCTGTTAGGCCTGAAATGTGAAACTCCCTCCAATGTCCCTTGTGTTTTCACATTTGGTCTGCCATTGGTTGCTCTATCCTAGGAGGCTGCAGAATCTCTGGGACAGGGGCATAATAAGAAAAGAGGGGTTGGGCCTTAGGGTGATATGTACCAACTCCCTACTCCTGAGCTCTTTGCTCCCCTATATACCAATATACCAAGATGTGAGAAGCAACTATTTGACTATGCCACAGCAACAGTCAGAGAAATGTCAACCCCCTGTTGTCCCTGACCTGATGGACCGTATTTCTTCAAACCAGAAGCCCAAGGCAACCTGTCTGCCCTTAAGTTGCTCCTGACAGGCCTTTTGTCATGTGATGGGAAAAATAAGTAGCATACCTGAGCTTAAACTCCAAACCTACCAATTCTAGACTTGAGCCTCAACAAGACCAAAAGCGCTTGCCTCCGAGTCTGTTTTCTAATCTCAGGGTTAAGAATTTACACAGTATCTACTTCACTGCACAGTCACATTTTTGTTTGTGTGATGTTTGCTATTTGTATGTGTGTGTTGGGGTGTGCATGTGGAGACCAGGTGACAACCTCAGGTGTCATCTCTCAAGTTCCTGTCCACCCTTTTTCTTCCTCCCTCCCTCTCCCTCCCTCCTTCCCTCCCTTCCTCCCTCCCTCCTCTCTCCCTCCCTCCTTCTTTCCTTCTTTTCTTCCTTCCTTTGTGAGATAAAGTCTCTCCCTGGCTCACAACTTGCTAGTTAGGCCAAGCTGGCTGGAAATCAAGTCCCAGGGATTTGCCTGCCTCTGCCTCCCCAGTTCTGGCACTGCAAGCATGCACTGCTACACCTGGCTTGTTTATACCGGCTCCGGGGACTGAACTCCTGTCTTCATGTTTAATTAAGCGCTCACCCTGTTAAGCCATTTCCCCAGCCTGGAGACGTTTTCCATTGAGTTGCCTCTTGCATCCCACGCTTCTCAGAAGAGAATGTGATCCCTAGACTTAGCTAAACCACATCTCAGGAATGGTTTGGGTGACAAAATCAGCCCACCTGGTACAAATTAAGTATCTTTGCATAGTTCCTAGGATCCTGCATAAAAGGGCCTGAAGCCAAACACATGCTGACGTTATGACCCACAATCCATGAGGCTGTATTTGCTGAGTCCCTACTCTTCCCCACTGCTGTGCAGGACTCCAGCAAGAATGAACATGCACCTACTGCCTCTGTATATTCCTTTCCTGGGAAACAGTGCTGCTCAGGGGGCAAAAGTGTGTTGGCTAGTCGATTGTCATTGACACCAGCTGGGATGTCTGAGGAGAGGGAATCTTAATTGAGAAAATGCCTCCTTAGGATTGGCTGTAGGTAAGCTTGCAGTAGTTTTAAAGAAAGCGGCCCCCCACAGGGAGTGGTGTAGTTGGTTATGATTTGCTCTTTACTCTTTTGGCTCTTTGGTCTTTGGAAGCTCGTCACCCACCTCCCAAATGAATCACAGGGAGTCTTGCTCTTTCTCACCTTATTTCTAGCCAGATTTTCTTATCTTAAATTATCCCATCTACCTTTTGTACTAATCTTACTTGCACTTTTACTCTGTGGCTGACTGTGGCTGTGTGACTGGCCCCTTCCTTTTTTTTTCCCCCTTCATCTCTTGCTCTTCCATCTCTCCTCCCAGAGTCCTCCTGTTTATTCTCTCTGCCTTCCAGCCCCACCTATATTTTCTCCTGCCTTGCTGTTGGCTGTTCCGTCTTTATCAAACCAATCAGGTGTTTTAGGTAGGCACAGTAACACAGCTTCACAGAGTTAAACAAACACAACATAAAAGCGTGCAACACATCTTTGCCTCATTCAACAGATGTTCTGCAGCATAGACCAATGTAACACATCTTAAAATAATATTCTACAACAGAGTGGCACTATTAGGAGCTGTGGCTTTGTTGGAGTTAGCTATGGCCTTGTTGGAGGAAGTGTGTCATGTGGGGGTGGGCTTGGGGGTCTCCTATGCTCGATCTACTCACAGTGTGGCACAGAGTTGCTCTGAGGTATAGATTAAGATGTAGAATTTTCAGCTCCTTCTCCAGCATGATGTCTGCCCACACAGCACCATGATGCTAATGGACTAAACCTCTGAAACTATAAGCCAGACCAATTAAATGTTTTCCTTTATAAGAGTTGCTGTGGTCATGATGTCTCTTCACAGCAATAGAAACCCTAACTAAAACAAAGCCTCTGGGTCATTTTCTCACTGTAGAAGGGCCCAGCCCACTGTGAGTGGAGAGACCCCTGGGCATGTGGCCCTGGGTGGTATAAGAAAACAAACTGAGCAAGTCATGGAGGTCGAGCTAGTAAGCAGAGCCCCTCCATGGTCTCTGCTTCAGTTTCTAACTCCAGGTTTCTGCTTTGAGTCCCTGTTCTGACTTCCCTTAATGATGGAGTGCAAGATGTAAGATGAAATAATCCGCTTTCTCTTCTAGTTGCTTTAGGTCATGGTGCTTATCACAGCGGTAGAGATATAACTGGGACACCTGGAGGCTCAATTGCAGGTGATGCTGTGTCGGTTACAGTTCTTGTCTCACCATCATGTCTATGATCTTTGCACTCTTCTGCATCTTCTTCTGTCAGGAATATTTGCTTCTATACATGTGCTTAAGACTCAGCAAAGATTGGTTGGCTAAATTAATGAACAAGAACTATGCTTGTTTCCCCAAAACTGCCATTAATGTCAGTCCCACTTCCAGGAAGCCTTCCCTAACAGCTCTCTGCTTAGACTTTCATGTGTCAATCGCTTGGTCCTCAGGATGGCACTGCTCATCACTATATCATGGCTGCCTCTCACCCCAATCACTGATCTCTGAAACTCTATGCTCACTCTGCCCTGCTACATGTTAATTATGTGCCATCCCCTAGCATGCAGTTAAGGTGGGTTGACTGAATGCATATCTGCAAAAGGGGAAGAGGAAGGAAGTTAGAGGGGCCAGCAGCAGAAGCAGCAGTTACTGGTATAGTATCTTCTACTAGATTAAATACCTAATCACCATGGAAACGCATCTCTGGGTGTGTCTGAGAGTATTTCCAGAGAGGCTTAATGGCAGAGAGAAGAGCCACTTTGAATGTGGGTGGGGACAATAGAGGAGGAAGTGAGCTGAGCACCAGCATTCATCTCTCTGCTTCCCGACTTCTGATGCAAGATGATCAGCTGAGTCCGGCTCCTCCCTTCATGATAAACGATGTCCCTGGGAAAGGTGAGCCAGAGGAGACCCCTCTTGCCTTAAGCCGCTTCTTGTCATCGGGGACTTGGTTCCAGCAACGAAAAGAGTGACTGATACCCGAGTCAGCTGACATGGTCACCCATGTTCCTGCAGAGCCTGCTACATTCTGATGTGCCCTTTGTCAGCTGACCTTTCTTTCCATTATAACCCAGGACGTACTAAGGGCTGGAAGCAATCCTTCTATCTACCTGTTCAAGTAGTGATATAAAGTTAGTTAGAGTCACAGATAGGATTGGTACCCACCCAGGGTTCCCTGGCACCCCATCTGTCCATGAAAACCTTCTTCTTCGAGCCCTGGACCTTCCCAGCCTCAGGATGCTTGGGGATGATGGTACTCTCCAACAACACTCATATATATGAGCCTCACATCTCAACAAACATGTGTCAGACAGGAAATTGATGTCAAGGCATGGTGCACTCCAGTGAGTGAGGTAGGATGAAATGGATCCTGGGCAAGTAAGCCCTTCCTGAACGCCATGGTGGGTACTAATAAGCTGAGGGCTTATCTTTTTGAGACTCGCATCCATCCCAAGCTGAAGCAACCCTTCCAAGTAAGAGACCTCCACACCCCAGTAAGTGTGATTACTCAGAGAGAAGGCCACTTCGCCTATTTATTTATTTTTCCTTAGGGTATCAGACCCACTGATCTGTATTTCCACGGGTTCATAATCTTTCAATTAGATACTCAGTGGACTCGAAATCATTTCTCGGGTGATTCTTACTGAGGAATTTTGGGGAGGGGAGAAAAGGCTTTGCAAACAAGAGGGCCTCAACAGCTCAGTATCCCACTTTGCCTTTAATGATATTGACTCTTTTCATTCATTGCTCAGCCCAACTTAAGGGTCATTTGTGCCTGAGAATGGGAGCAAAACAGAGGAGAACGTGAGGACTGGAGAGAATGTGTGTTAGAAATGATTTTAGAACAGTATCTCTAAAGTGTAAAGAGAATGGATATGATTTTCGCCATGTAAATTCAATTACATGCACAGTGGCTACGTGCCTCATACTCCTATAGAGCTGAGAGTGGCAACGGCGTGTGCGAATGCAGCATCCTTCCTTTTGTGCAGGCAGGGTCTTACATATGTTTCTCTCTTCTAAATTAATTACCTTTCAGTGGAAGGCTTTTTGAGGTGAAGGAGGTTCACTTTTAAGAGACACTTCAAGACAGGGCGGGAACGGCTCTTAAGATCTCAGCCTGTATTCTCTTTGCCTTCTCCTACAAACACATTTGTGTTAGCATGAACATTGCCAGGAAACACAGACCGAGCGCACATAACCAAGGTGCATGGAATTCCCAAAGGAGCCGGTCCCTGTGCAAGTTACATAAGGCTTGTGTCTCAGAACTCATGAAGTTGATCCTCAAAGTCACATGATAAAGGGGTCACCTGGGTAGCCTCTTGGTGACTGGGGGACTGCTCAGTGGGGAAAGCATTTATTGGGCAAGCGTGAGGACTTGAGTTCATTTTCCCAGAGCTCATGTAAATACCTGGCATGGCCGTGCACACCTGTAATTCCAACGCTGGGTGGAAGGCAGAAACAATAGGGTTCCCAGGCTCGCTCACCAGACTGACTAGAAAGCAGCAAGCTCCAGGTTCAGTGAGAGACCTTGTCTGAGGAGATAGTGATAGGCACACAGACATAGCTCACACAGACGTAGCACACACAGGGACATGATGCACATACAACCATGATACTCACACAGCACACACTACATAGCACATGCACACAGACATGATACACACAAAGACATAACATGTGCACGAGCATGCACACACGTGCACAGACACACACACACCAAATAAAGAGAAAAGAAATTAAAAAATCAAAATGGTCAATGAATCTTGCGACAGTGTGTAGAGAATGAACCTTCTGGAAATGATGCATTTAGATAAGGCCATCCAAGTGAGGTCTTATTACTGAACCCTGATGATTTTATGAGAACAGAGAAAGAGACCAGACACCTGGGAAAAACACACAGACACACACCTCTGGTCTTTGCCAGGAGATGTCAGGCACCAACTCCAGAAAGACAGTAAGACCCTTGGACTAGAATCAGGCTTTGGCCAGAGTCAGGCTGTGACCCTCCAAAGTGATGATCTAGTCACATTCCTTTTCTGTGTGAAGTAGCCTGCTTCTGGGGTTGAAGCAGCAACATGAAGTGGATCATATACACACGGCCACAGGAACATAGGAAGGAGCAAGATGGAGGAGAGCAGCTCCAGGTGCAGCTTTTGATCAGAGGCAGGAAGGAGCAATGATGTTGAAAGGGGAGCCTGTGGCCAAGGATGCAGCCTAAGTAGCAAGTCTGATATGTTAATGACCCCAAGTCCAGCCAAGGGCCTGAAGGAGTTCTGGGGAGGGTGAGAGCAGAGGGCTCCAGATCAGTGGGTCTTACAGAACCTTCCGAGAAAGCTCTACAGGTGAGGGGGGGATTGTGGGGGGCTGTGGGTCAGTTAATAGTGTGATAACAGTGCCTAACTAGTAGAGGACATGTCAAGTTCCAGGGTTCCCCTTGGGGAAAGCTAGGGGCAGGGTTCATGGAATTTCCTGCATTTTTCCAACTTTATTTTTAAATCATTTTAAAGTCTTCTGACAAGTATATTATATATTGTATGTTGAACCTATTCCCCAACATCTTCTTACTCTTCCTTTTCTTAGTCCACTCCTGATGTAGGAGGGTCTTCTGTATTTGTGTGTTGCTTTCATTGGTTAAATAGAGAGACTGCCTTGGCCTTTTGATAGGGCAGCCCTTAGGTGGGTGGAATAGAGAGAACTGAATTCTGGGATAGAGAAGGAAGAGTTAGAGAGAGTCACCTGCCATAAAGCTGCTAGGTCAGACATGCTGAATCTTTCCTGGTAAACCATGACTCATGGTGACACACAGATTATTAGAAATAGGTTAAACAAATATGTGAGAGTTAGCCAATAAGAGGCTAGAGCTAATGGGCCAGGCAGTATTTCAATGAATACAGTTTCTGTGTAATTATTTTGGGCACCAGAAGCCAGGCGGGACAGAACAAGGGGCCCTGCGCTGGGAGCCGGGTGCCGGGAACGCAGCCCGCGCCTCTTACTATACACTCCTCCCATGAGTCCCTTTTCTTCCTCTAGGCTGTGGTTTTAAAATTATTTGTGTGCACTCATGTGTGCTTGTGTGCACATGGAGAAGTCCAAAGATGACTTGAAGGAGTCAACTCTCTCCTTCCTCCATTTGGGTTTCAAGGATGACACTCAGGTGTCAGGCTTGGTAGCAAGCACCTTTATTTGAGGAGCCATCTTGTCAGCCCAAATTCTAATTCTTTAAAATACATAGCTATTATAGATTAAAAGTAAAGGCAAATAAAAGTATACAGGAGAAGAGAAACAAAAACTTCCAGTTCTGTGTCTAGAGCTGAATGCTATGAATATTTTGGCACGATTGATTCCTAGTTCTTGCTACATGTTTTGCATAAGTGAATTTATTCAGAGATAGACCAACTTTGCATTGTCTCATTTATTGGGGGGCAGAGAAAGGAGCTCAAATTATTCCCTTTTGCTATTCTATTTCTTTGGCATTTTATGTTTACACGCTTGTTCTTTGCAGGAAACATACATACAAAAATGTATGGAAGGAAACATTAAGATGGCTCAGTAAGTGCTGGTGCTTGGTGTCAAGTTCAGTGCCCTGAGTTTAATCCCTTGGATCCGCATGATGGAAGGAGAAAACTGGCTGCCTCAAGTTGTCCTCTGACATCCACACTGATACCATGGCCAATACATGTGCATGCACATGCATGCATGCGCATGCACACATGCACGCATGCATGCACACATACACAGAGTATTTTAACAATGCATTCATTGGGATACTCTGCATTCATTGCATTCGTATAGGTACATATACACCATGTATCTATTTAGCTCATCTGCTGAGAAGCTCTGGAAATACCATTTCTTCATTCAGAGAATTTGGCCAGCATCTCTGGGCTTTCTCAAAACTTAATGGAATGCCAGATTCATTCCTTTCACTGGCTTTCTGCTGTGGTGAGTCTTAGTTTTAGCTTCCGATTTTCTGAAGCCCTTTGGGGTTGGCTAGCAGCCTATAGCTGTGCTTATAGCCGATAACCTATAGCTCTTCCCTCTTGCCCCATTGGCTACCAGTCTATTCTCCCTAAGGGCTGCTCCTACCCAGAGGCAGATCTGGCCTGGGGTCCTGCCCCATCCAACTCTCCTGATCCTATTGGAAAGTTGTATTGCTTTTATGATTTGTGGAAACAAAACACAGAAAATGAAAACCACGATGGATTCTCTACTCCATCAGGTTGCTTTCTCGAAGGCCTTTTTGGACTCTGTCTTCCAGGTTGGTTTTGAATGTTAAAGCATCAGGATTCAGTGCAAGATGGGTTGACAATGTGCAGATTTTTGAGAGTGGAAGTCACATTAGCAAGAACCTCAAGCCATAGCAGGGCTGACTCTGTCTCAACTTTCTCACTTCCCAAAGCTATGCAAGGAGTCCAGTAGAACTTAGTGTAAGGGGGTTCAGCATCTCTCTAAACACAGGGCTGCCAGCATTTAGGGAGAGGGTCTAGGATGCTTCTGGCTTCTGGAACCGTATTGATCTCTGAGCATTCTGAAGACTGGCTTAGCGTTAGGAACAGTGGGGACATTGGCAGAAAGATGTAGGAAACTATGACCTTTGACATACAATTGCTGTAGACACAAAGCTCTTGTCTTTGCAGCCTCAGTTTTGAAGAAATAGAGACACATATTTCTTTCTTGGGGATATTCCTTCCAAAGAGATCACGTATTTCAAGTGTCTAGCATATGCCAGGAGTTAAATAAATATCCATGCATCCTTCTCCTCCTTCTTCTCCCCACTGCCATCTTGGATTTCACCAGCAGCAGCTGACCAGGCAAGGGAGGTCAAGGAGGAGAGTCAGGCAGTGTGGGGACACACTTCTTCCCAGGTTTTTGGAAATGATTGAAAGTTAAACTGGGCCAGGAGTTTTGTGATGCCTGGGTGAGAGACAGAGTTAAATTAAGGTTTAATCTCAGCCCCTTCCATGTGTTAGCCAGGCTGCGCAGAGGGAAGAGTTTGAAAGGGATTCAATGTTGTATATTCTCTCTCATCTGATGGAGAAGGAGGGGGGAGAATATTAGAGTTCAGATGGCTAGTCTTCCAGCTAGCATCAGTTCTGGGGATGTTTCCATTTTTCCATTGGAAGAGATGAAATGAGATCAAGGGAATAGCTGAAGATGGTCTTTGTTGGCTAGAAAAATAAAGTTATCTTGCAAGATGGAAGGCAGTGGCCCAGAGCAAGAATGGATATGATGATATGTCACAGGTATTGGTGAGACAGAGCTGATGCCAACATAGTGGCTCTGTCCCTCTATTTGCACACTGGATTGGTCCCAGGGAAAAATGAAAGATTCTTCCCACCAGCCTGCCTCCCCAACTTGTAGATCAGGTAGTGGCTGGCATATCTAGCTTGGCCTCTAACATCAAAGAAAATTGATGTTTTCATTCCTCTCCTCTTTGGTTCACTTCCTAGGAGCAATCTTAGTAAACTTTAAATGGAAATCCTTGAGTATCATCTCTCTCTGGGTACTATAGCCCCACGGTGATAAGATGGACATTCTTGGCTCCACTCTTTCAACATCTTGATCTAACTCTAGGCCTTAGGCTTCCCTGCCCTGTGTTTCCTGAAAAAAATTCATTCTTAGTCCCCTGTTGCTGTACAAAATTGATGAGTTACCTCATAATCGTTCATCCCTTTGACATATTCGTGAATTTTCTGAAATGACCCTGGGGTCACTAGTCTCTTGCACTTTTCAGCATTGTGTCACTCTCATCGGGATGCAATCTTCAGGCAGTTCTCCCAAATTCAGGGAACATGGTGAATGTGGGCTTGCCCAGCGAGAGTGGGACTTGGCATGCCTCCTGATATCCAGGGAGTGATGGACCTTGCATGGCTTGCTTCAGGCCTCCACACATGAGGTGGCCAAGACCTCATGGAGAAGCCAATGGCAGAAGTCACCATTGTTGACTATCCACAGGCAATCTCTACACCAGATATCTTACTGAGTGGCTCTCATATGGTCCAACAGAGGAACAGCCTTTGTCTAGCATCCTGCCTAGGGTTCCACATATCCTGGAGGAGAGACAAATGCCCCAACTTTGTCTTCCTTGCAGAGCCTAATATCTGTAACTATAATCTGCTGGCACTGCAAGAAGAAGAAGTGGAAGTAAGGGTGGGGAGGAAGAGAAGGAGGGAAGGAAGCAGTCCATTAAGTTCACACATCTTCTTAGCTACACATCCATCCTTCTCAGACATTCAATGGTCTCACTGTGACCACAGCAGGAGGCTGCAGAGATGAAGAAGCAAAGGTCCCCAGAAGCTGCAGACATGCCTGTCATCTGTCAGCCCATGCATCTCAGCTGTCCATCAGGCACTTCCTCCCACATCCCATTGAGATTCCTCTATTCATTGTTGCATGTGTGGTCTGCTTTGACACTCCTACTAAGTTCCTCCAGGATAGGGTCCAATCTCTTCTTACCCCATGGTCCACATCACAGTCTTAGGACCTAAATTAATATAGACCGATATAGTTTTTAAAAGCCAGCATTAGACACCCAAGTCACCATGCAAATTAGCTGGCTGCATTTTGGAAAACTGTTTTATTTGATGAACTCATCCTGGCAGGAAGAAGGGGGGGTCCTCCTTAATGCACTCTTTGGACAGTCCCCTACAAGCTCATTTAGTCCTCAACAGATCCGTGAAGTTTAAGGTTGCCCTTAGTTGTGGATATGGGTTTTGGTGCCGACTCAGAAAGTCTCTTAGCTGCACAGTGTGGAGGAAAGAGTTTAGCCAGTGCCAGAAAGCCCTTCCCAGCCACCAAGAGGACGCCCACATATGAAGACAGCATGCAGAAGATATTCTCTTTCAAAAATCTCTGAGATGGCTTCTGTAAAGAAAACTTCTCCTCTTCTCTCCTCTCCTCTTTTTTTATGTCTCCTCTCCTCCCCTCTCCTCTCCTCTTCTCCCCTCCCCTCCTGTCTCCTCTTCTCCCCTCTCCTGTCCTCTCTCTCTTCCTCTCTCCTCTCCTCCCATTTCCTCTCCTCTCCTGCCCTCTTGTATCCTCCCCTCTCCTCCCCTCCCCTCCCCTTCTCTATTTTCCTCTTCTCTCTTCTCCTTCCCTCCCTCTTCTCTCCCCTCTCTCCTTTCTTCTCTGCATCCCCTCTTGTCTTTTCTCTTCCACCTTGCCCCCTCCATTCCTCATCTATCCTCTCTCCTCCCCTCTCCTTTACTTGCATGGCTGTGTATCAACCCAGAGACTTGCTTTTGGCAGGTGAACACTTCAGTTTCGGGGGTAGGGTCTTATGAAGCTCAGACTGACAGGAAGTTCCCAATCCTCCTGCCTCCACCTCCTGGAAGATGGGATACAGGGAATGCTCTTCAATATGCAGCCTGGAGTTTTCTGTGGTTCTCGTGAGTGGGGATGTCACTTGTCAGCTCCTGGAAGCCACCTCTCACCAGTTTCTCTTGAATCTCCTAGGAAAGTGCAGCAGGCTGGAGCCCCTGTTAGAGAAACTAGACCTGCAAGGCCCAGCAACCTAGGGCAAGTCTGTTCAAAGTTCTCAGGGAGATGAGAGATTGAAGACAGATAATGCCCAGGGACAGCACATTCACATCTTTCTTTTCTGTGTTTTCAGAACAGGACTGATGTGAGCTCCAGGAACCCAGAACCACAGATGGGCCACAGGGGTCTGTTGCTTAGGACAGCAGATGGCTCAGCTGGCACTTGCCTCGCTGTGTGAGCAGAAAGAAGGGTGCTGAGGGGCAACTGGACCTGATGGTAATGCGCCACATTACTCTGGGTGACCTTGACTTCTAAAGACTTCCTTTGCACCCACAGCCCTTCTGCAGAGAGGCTGTGGGCAGCAGTGTTGAGGGAGATGACGCAACTGCTTATTAAAAGAAACTCATGCTGGGAATTATCCTTTGGATGGTGGGACTCCTTAGAAGAGTTCCAGGAACTGAGAAGTTTCTGGAGAGCATATGTGGATCTTTGGATAGAGAAGTGCTCTTTCTTCTGACAAAGCCTTCTATCTGCATCCAGGCAACTGGGATGATGTAGTGGCATGGTGAGCCAGCTTCCTCATTTTATAACCAAGAGATTACAGGTTACAGAAGGAGGAAAAGCTCCTTGTTTCAGGTCACCTGGTGGTTAAGGACTGTTGTGACCAGCTTTGGGTGGTTCCTTGCAGCCAGCATGCTGTGCCAGAAGCCAGCTCCTCACACCTTTTCCTGTCCACTCATTCTTGTTCCCATTAGCTCGTCACTGCCTTACTAGAGCTTACATGTCACAGCCATGGGACACATGAATACACATGGAACACATGAAAAACCCTCAGAGAAAGACAAGAATCATTCAAAATCAAATATGCAGAACCCCTGAATACAAAAGATGACTGCCTCCTGAATCTGTTTGCAACTGGGTAGAATTGGCTAGAACTGTGTGGAGACCACCATTGAGCAGACCACAAATGAGACCTGTTGTCTGATTTGGTAGTTTGAGTCCCAGTGGTCACTGAGACATGTTGATTTTCTAAAAGTTTCTTCATTCTCAACTCAGTCAAAACGGCAAGCATGTAGAGTCCCCTACCAAAGATAGTGTGGTCCTGTCCTCCTTTGTGTCCTCTTAGAGCCAGACTGTCATAAAAAGAATAAGAACAGTGAAACACCATAGGGACACCACCGGCATAGCCACCGCCATTGAACCCTCTCACCCCAGGTAAGATGTCAAAAGTATTCATCTATTCAATGCCAGACACTAATCTGAGATGGGAAACACCCCACACACTGTGCATACACGAGCCAAGTGTGAATGTAGAGGGTACAGGCCGGCCCCCAGTGTTGGTCCTTGCCTTCCACTGTTTGAGGTGGGTTATCTCCCTTGCTCCCCTGCCATGCTGCCCATGAGCTCCAGGAGAGTCTCTACCTCTGCCCCCATCTCCCCGTGAGGACGCACCTGGCATCTTGGGGGTTGTGGGAATTCAAACCCAGGTCCTTACATTTGCCAGGCATATGTTTTACCTACTGAACCACCTTCCCGGCCCTGGATGAAAACTTGACCATTCAACTTTGTGAGCGAGGAAGTTGAGGCAGGGGGAGGTTAACACACTGGTCTATGAAGCCACGAGGCTGAGACTTGTCCCATTTGCACCCTCTTTGCACACGACCTTCTTCAGTACCCTCTCATGGACATCTCCTCCCAGCAGTTACCGCAGATCTGTGAGCTTCTCCGGAGTTTGGGTTTCACTTTCTGCTTTGGCATTCTCCTTTCCTGCTTCACTGTATGGGTCCAATGGATGAGGAGAATGAATTTTGCACACAGTGGGGATTTCTGCATCAGTGTGGATGGGACAGTGACACCCTTCAAAGGCCTTGAGACTCATATGACACTATCATAGGCCAGCACGCCATCAAGTGGACGAACTCAGGGCCTTGCATGGAGGAGAACTTGGGCAGTGATCTTTGTTATATCCAAATCCATGAAGTCCCCCCAAAACCAACAAGGAGGCCAAGTTCCCTATGTAAAAGCAAAGAGCCTTTATTCTTACACAAGTTTGCTAACTCGGACTCTCCGTGCGTCCAACGTGTTGAAGCAATGGGAGAGCCCTGAGCATAATTGGAATTTTTTTTTTAATATAAGAGTAGAGGAACTTTTAAGGTTCAGGACCCCAATTGGCTGACATTTGTTTAGGGGGGTCCTGGTGGAAAGCAATGGGTATGTGCTGGCAAATGATCCTATCTACAATGGTCAGAACATTAGGAATTTCCTTGGGATGGTCTCTTTCTGGGTGGAGCATGGCTGGTCTCAGTTTGTGGTTTTCATGGTACCAGGTATTGTCTTAGGGTAAACTGAGACTCAGGCCTACCTTCCTGCTGGTCTATAGGGCCTGTCTTGGCAGGTGTGTACCAAGCTGCCCTGGGTCCTACAATCTTCAACTTTTTTATTTGTTTTCTTAGCTCACAACCACCCAAGGACTTTTTCAGAAAGAGTACACGTGGCTCTGATGGCTTCCAATTCCCTCCTCACTTGATATGATTCAAGGACCTTGTCCACAGCAAGGATGAGCTCTATGTCCCCTTCATTGATACAAAGGGCGATGCCAGCAAAGGGTTCTAGAATCCTGCCTAAGATGGCCTGGAGTGCTCAGAGGGTCGCTCAGGGTGGGGACAGGACAGAGGGTCTGAGTGGTGTCACATGCCCCCTTTTCATCAACAGCAGAGGACAAAGGAGATTGTCTTACAGTTATCCACTGTTACTTCTTAAATTATGAATCACATAGGACACTTCACAATGAAATATGCCTATAATCCAATAACCATAGGACATACCCTGTCCTGGAAATGTCATGATGTACATTTGCACATGGAAAGTTCTGGAAATTACAGGGAAGACAGACTCCATCGCAGTCTGACACATTAACATCCTTCCTGAATGTTGTGGCAGGGACTGTCAGTTGCCTCTGAATAACAATTATCTTCCACTATTTTGTCAATAGAATTCTAATTTTATTCGATTGGCAATACTTCTGGAAATATACAATTATAGCATCTCTTGCAGCCAAACACGACCATGAAACTAACTACCTTCCTGCACATGCAATAATAACAAGTGTCATAAAGGATCTCAGGAAAGACTGTTTCAAATGAGCCAGTTAATCTAAGACAAATTCTGTTAGATTTACCATGCTTTATCACCCCTTTCTTAGAATATAAATGTGATGACTTGAGAAAAAAAGGTGATTTTTTTTTATATGAAAGACATCTCTAAAGATGATGGAGACAGCTTGTAGAAAGACCTGGTTCCTTCTTATACCATCTCTGTTCATCTGTCGGTCATGACTATGAGAAAATACCTGGACCAGGCTACCTTCACAAACTAGCACTGTTTGGGAGGTTCTAAGACCAAACATCCTAGCGCAGAGTCTTAGCAGGGCCTACCTGCCTATGTCTTATGGGGGAAAGCAGTTTAGGGGTTGCCACGGTGGGGAGAAATATCATCACCAACCAAGAAACCAAAACGATTCAGAGACTTGACTCCCTCTTTTAATAATTTTCCCTTGTGAGAAATCAGAGCTCCCATGAAAACTACTTTAACCTGTTGCCAAAGAAACGCACACAGTGACTTACAGACCTCACCCAGGCTCTCATCTCACAGGACCCGCCACCTCTCAGCACTACTGAGCTAGGGTCCAAGCTCCCAACACATTATCCACAAAGGCACCCATGCCACCAGCCTGGCACTGCTGACCTTTGCCTCACTTTTACTAAATTGAAAGTGAAATGCTGGGGTGCAGGCTGCTATCGTTCATCTCCTTTGCACTGAGTCCCTTCTGCCCCCATTCCCCCCACAACCTTGAAAACTCAGAGCAGCTAGCAATATCCTGACCCAACTCTCTATGCCTACATCTGTGGAGGCAAACCAAGGCTTGGAGAGTGAAGATAGCATGTCAGTGGGCCGGTGGCTGTTTACACGGGTAACTGGACAGTGGACCCACTAACTTTAAACACTCCTCCCTTTGTGTGCAGTTTTTAGAACAAGCCAAAAATCGTGTCCAAGAAAGAGCATTTAAGCATAACGCAAGTATATATTACAGACTTTCGAATGCTTCAGAGAGAACATTCAAGTACCCAAGACAGAAAGTGATCCCCTTAGGGTGGCCTTTCCATGGGATGCTTGCCACTGGGCATTTGTGAGGAGCACTGAAGTCCCGACCACTTAGACGTGGCAGAGGCTCTCAGGTGAGGGAGCTGCCAGCCAGAATCAGGCCTTTGCTTTGTCTGCCTTCAAACCCACATAAATCAGGGAGCCTTTCAACTTAGTCTTGCAGGAATGTGGCTGCGGGTAGTTTGCAGCAGCCTCTCTCTCAGTCCACAGGCTGATCAAAATGCCTTCAGGAGCTGCAAGTTGCAACAGAGGCAAAAATGCAGCCCTTCTTTCACATGAGCTTTCTGGTAAATACATCCACTTTCAAGATACATGGTTACAGACTCCTCCCACCCCGCCTTGCCAAACCAGGGTGTGTGTGAGCATGTGTGGATAGCGTGCACACGCTCACACACACACACGCTCACACACACACACACACACACACACACACACACACACACACACACACACACACACAAAGAGCTGAATCTGCCTGACTGAAGTGGAAACAGGAAAAAGAAAGACAACATTACTAATTACTCCCCCATTATTAGGAAAATCTTTAAATTATGATATTGTTACCCGAGGGCTTGCTGACAGACTTCTTCAGTCCTCGTCCTCCTGGCTTGAAGCCAAGGCTCCCATTCTCTTTCTTGCTTTTGAATCCTGGAATGCAGACAGCAAAACTTCCCGTTGGTGAACAAACGTGTCTAAACCCCACTCACCGTGCTGTGTCACGCAAAGGGCCTATCACTGCCGACCTGCTTCTCTCTGAAGCAGCGCAGTGCCAGGCCCTTTTTCCGTGCATAGGCTATGTCCTCTAAGAATTTCCTAGGCATTTGGGCACCCTTCCCTTAGGAATATACTGCCACATTTATTCTTCGTGAGATTTCTTAGAACCTGTGTGGATGTTGTAGTCCTAAATCCTGGAGTTCTTGAATGATCCTTTGGGTGTTTCTATGGTTCTTCTCTCTCCTCTTGTATAGGTTGATGTGAGAGGCTGTACTAAACAGTAACTCTGCCTTGGTAGCCTGTCAGAGGTTCATATCATGTTGTGTTTACCATAGATTAACGAGGCCCTCGTCAGGCCTGTTTGATGCAGGCTGGGAGCTGACTGGCTTCAGCATCTGTACCTGTCCATCTTGTCACCTGCTGTTGTAAGGTTTTATTAGAACACATCTGTGCTATGATTTAGGGGTTGATTGTGTACTCCCCTCCTTTGCAGGACTGTGCTGGTCCACGTTTTTGTCAGCGGAACAAAATGCTGGGGACAGTGAACTTGAGGAGAGAAGAGGTAGGTTTATCTGGTTCATGCTTTTAGGCTCCAGTCCCTTGGTCAACTGAAAACTCAGACAGGGAATGGCAGATTGCAAGGGCAGGGAGCCTGTGAAAGAGTGAACTGCTCATCCCATGGTCAGAAAGCAAAGCAGGATGTGGGTGGGGTGGGACAGGACTCGTTTCTCACTATCTCCTCTGGAGCATGCAGTGACCTAAAGCCCTCCCACTAAGTCTCATGCCCTGAAATGACTCTACCACCTCTTGATCATACCTTTCTGATGACCAAACTCTGAACACGTGGGGCTTTGGGGAGAGAGTTAAAACACAAGATAGACTAGCACCCATAGTGGGATTGGGTGATAAGGCCTAAGTTCCATGAAGCCAGCAGTGTTCATTGTCTCTGCAAAAAAAAAAAAAAAAAATCCTCAGATGGCCCTTTCCCTGAGCAGGCACCTGGACACTCTGCCTCCTGCTGATGTATGGCTCTATGCTCCCCTCGGCTCTAGGCACCTCTTCATCCTGCTGGGGAAGAAAACATGTTTTTGTGAACTAGAAAGGAAAGTTTTGTGAACTAGAGTAAAACATGTTTTTGTAAATTAGTTGTGACCCCCACTCTGCCCTTTTGCCTGATATAACCAATCATAGTAAATGCCCTTTAAATGAGCCAATCCCTGCGTTTGACAAACAACCCACTGTACCCCCTCCCTGAAAATGTGGTTTTTACCTTTAAAAGTAGCCTGTAACAACTAGTCAGGGCTTCTCTCCCTTGCCTGGCCTAGGAGCCTGTATTTGCAAACGAGAATAAAATTCCTTTTGCTTTTGCATCAACTGGACTGGTGAGTGGTTCCTTGTGGCGACGCTCCTGAGGAGTTAGCATCCCAGAGTTGGGGTCTAACACTGGCACATGTTGTTGAGAGTTTTGGGTCAACTTGACAAAAGCTGGAGTCACCTGGGAAGAGTGGCTATCAATTGAGAAAACGTCTCCTTAAGATTGTCTTGGTGTTTTATCAGTCATAACAGCCCTACCTAAGATAGATGGTGTGTAGAAGGATGGCTCACACATGGAGGGTCTTTTTCACCCGTTCTTCTTTCTGTAATGCTCAAGACCCACTAATATTCTACTGGTACAGAAATCACACCTGTGACCACACTGACCTCTCAGGGATGTGAGAAAGGAACCTGTTCTGCATTATGGGCAAAATACAAGATGCGGTGAGACCACTGATCCCACACTGCCTTCCCTGGGACTTGAGCATCTGTATCTAGGTAGCAGCCATTCTCACAGATCCAAGTTCTGCAGCATAGCCCTCTTCTTGCGGGGTCCCCTACTCTGCCCTTCCTCGGCCAAGCCCTCAGCCTTCTGCATTATGTTGGAGCTTTATCTTTCTGCTTTCACACTTAGTGTTCACTTTTCTTCTTCCTGCCAGTCAAACCTAACATTTTTGCCTAAGAGTTTTGGGGTTTCCTTGAACTAGCATCCAGTTTCCCCAAGATCTAATCAAGCATGGTCTCAGTCTTTAAGCTGTTTACTTTCTGAGCTTGATCATCTTCGCTGTGGAATGGAATGTTTCACCTCCTCTTAGAGCCTTGTGCTGTTTAATCTCCTTTCAAACATCCTGGGTCTTAATTAACTGATTTTCAAAGATGTAAGTCTCTAATCTTAGAGGAAACAGCTACACAGAGGTCTCTTCCATTTCAAGGCTGCTGTGGTGTGGCCACCAACATGGGCTACCATGGTCAAGTCCCAGACGTATAGATTTTTGCTCAACTCATCCTCATTTGGTCATTGCTTCATTTCTACTCATTATTGGGTATAATCCTGAAGACATTCATATTTTTCAGTCACTTAATTCTGATGATCATTTCATCAAATAGGAAGCAAGTTTCCATTTTTGAATATGAAAAAAACAGAGCATCAGAAATACTGAGTTCTCTACACAGCATAGCTAGAAGCTGAGGGCCTGGGCAGTGTGCGGCCGCTCTGGGCCATTCAAGAAAACTCCCAACTTGAACACGAGCCTCTCATGATCAAGGATTAATGATCAAGGGATCTTCTGGTACCTCATATTAATTACAATCCACTGAGAAATGTTCTCATCTCAGAAAAGGGCACATGTTCCTGTCACATGACCAAGTCCTTCCGTCTAGCCCTTGATCCCTACTTCTTATTTTCTTTGTGAAAAACTTACCAGGGACTGTGACAGCAATTACAGAGGAGTAGCAAAGGCTTTCCCCATCTACTCTGCATCCCTTCATTGTTTCACTTGTTAAAGTTTGCTTAGTTCTCTCCAGAGCGCTCAGAAAAAGCTCTAGGCGAGATGGCTGGAACCCAAACAGCCGCGTCCATAGACTCTGCTCCTGGTACCAAAGCATGGTCACAGTCTGAGTTGTCCTGATCCCAGGAACCAGGTCCTTCTGATGCAGGGAGTGTGTCCCTGGACACTGTGTAAGACTGATGGCTCCTTTTTCAGCACTCAGCTCTGCTCAGTGACACACACTAGCCTTCAAGTGTCTATTGTGATTTTAATCTTTGTATCATGACAAGTCACTGGAAATCGCCTTCATTTTCGATGTTAATGCAATGTCTTTGAACTTTCCCCTGCCAGGTCTGTCAGGTAATAAGAAATCAAGGATGACTAAAATATTGTCCTGACCTACAAGATCCTCACTACCAAGGGTATGAACAAGAAGTAGGAGCATGGCTCAGTGAACAGCAGCGGATGCATAGGCCACCGTTGTTTGGGGATCATGCTAGAGGGAAGCAATGAGATGTCATTGTAGTACTTTCTGCTTTCTTCCTTCCCAGCTACCTTTGCTATCTTCACTTTTGTGTTGCATGCGAACTGCTAAGCCTGGGCCTATTCAGGGACCCTCCAGTCCTGCCGACTCCTAAACCAGTTCTAAGCAAATGTACCATGTTCACCTCCTGCTTAGGAAGTTAGCTCTTTAGACAGTTGAGTTCAAACACCTCCTAGAGATGCCCTCAAGGCACAGAAGGTTTTCTCACTGGCCCAGCAAGCCTGAGGTGCTTATCCAGGACAGCAGAAGCTGAGAAGCAGAGAGGGAGCCCTGAAGCCCTTGTTGAGTAGTTCGAAAGAGCAAGAAGCTGAGGTATATATGCTGCATCTCAAAGCCAAGCCACTTGACTACTGCCACTTGCCCAGGAGCTTTAATTAATTAGACATTAAAATAAGATAGCAGAATAGAAAGGGAATCCTATTTAGATCCTTCGTGGTTATCTCTGTTTCTCCTCTGCAGCAATTCTAGGCATTTTTGGCTTCAGTCCCAAGTCTGAAGTTGATAGTTGCGGACCAGAGTTTTCAACAACCAGCTAGAATCCTGCCCCCCTTGATCAGGTTAGGATGCACCCACTGGATGGTAAATCGCATGTGCTTGCACCAGCTAAACAATGCCCATCTCTCTCCACTTCCCCTCTTTGGTCCCCGTCTTCTCTAAGTCTGAACCAGTGCCTCACATTGAGAGTGAGGGTGCTGTTCTCAGCACCCCTGAGGAAAGTGGGGCATTTTCACAAATGGCAAAGTAAGAAGGGCCTGGGAGGTGATCCCCTTTTCAAAACACCCTGTTTGATGAGGAATCTTAGCAGCAGTTTTATGGAGTAAGGCATCTGGCCTCTGAATATAACCAACATGGGCAAAGCAGGGGTGGCTCTCAAATTAGGCACGTGTGTTTCATTTGCTAGTGAGCTGTAACATGTGTCAGGAAAAGGACTCCATGAAGGGACTCAAGTCTTCTCCACGGGGTGGAGGCCAATACTTTTGGTCTTATTCTGTTTGTGAACTTTGAAAGCATCTTTGTGATCGTAACTTCTTCAGATTTTATGTCACAGCTGTCTCTTGACTGGTTCCTATGAGTGAGCTGTGTAAGCTCCATGGGAAATGAACTGTGGCTCATCCTAAGACTGTGATTGCACATCGAGGATTCCCAGGGAACATTGAAGGAATGAGATGAAATGGATGACTGGGAGGATGGGTGAATGGGAAAATGGATCAAAAGACAGATGGATGGATGGGTGGCTGGATGGATGGGAAGATGGATGGATGGATAGAAAGATGGATGGAGAAATCTGTTGGTGGGTATATATGTGAATTGTGTGATGATGGATGGATGTGTAGATTGTTGGATGGGTGGTGGGATTGAAAACATGTATTGAAAGTGGGTGGATAAGTAGAGGAGTAGCTGGATGGGTAGATTAGTGGGTGAGCAGGTAGATGAATAGATTGGTGGATGGATGGGTGGTTGAATAAGTAGGTGAAAGAATAGATGTATCCGTAGCTGAATAAACAGAATCATCACTACACAGAGAAGCAAATAATTGAATAGAAAGAAATATAGTAAAATCAATGGATGAGATACTGGTTTGCTGAGCAAACAGTAAAATAAATGATTAATGATTGAGTGAGTCCGCAGTCTTAGATTCACTGTACTGGAAGTCCTCATGTTTGCAGGTCCCATTGCTGATAAAAAACAAAGCATATGGTTTAATGGTAGACAGCAGACATGTCCTGTACTAGGGATCAAGCATGTGACATAGAACCTTGGCTTCTTTCAGAAGCAAGACAAAACGTTGGAACTCTTTTCCTTTGAGCCGTAAAAATCAATAGATATTTTGTCAGCAAACTTAAAAGGAATCTGGAAAGCAAAACTAAACAAAAAACTGTAGTTTATTCATAAAAAAAAGACTTAAAAAGTTAAAACACCTGTCTTCACTGCTCACCTCTTTCCTCTCTCCTCCCTCTCTCCCTTCCTTCCTCCCTCCCTTCCCCCTTCCCTCCCTCCCTTCCTCTCTCTCTCCCTCTCTCTCTCCCTTCCTCCCTTTACATTCTCTGTGAATATTCTTTCATACAAAGAGTTTTTGTCATTTTCATTATAATCAACTTTTATAACTCAGTTTGCTATGCAATTCCTCAGTCCCCCTGCCATCTAATTGTCTATCCTATGTCCCTCTAGGACAAAGTCAGCAGATTATGCAGGGTTTGAGGCTATTCTGGTCTGGCCCCTTGCCCTCATCCAGTCTTCATATCCCTTCCTATATCACTGGGCACCAGTTGCACAGACAATCGGCTGCTCTGACCAAGAGAGATGAGCAGCAGTAAGGGCTGCCACATACAACCCAACTGCTTATCTATGTGTGGTCGCAGAAACTGCTTCAATAAATCTATGTACGCTTTTTCAATTTAAACCTGGAATGTCTGTCCTCCAAACTGGTGGGACAAGGAAGGCAACCTAATCATGGTTAAGAAGGCTTTCTGAAATTTCCACTTATGGTTTGTCCAGGACTTTATAATGCCACAGAATATTGTTAGCTATACTTGAGAACCATGCAATAAATCAGTATATATATGCATATACACATATATATTTGTATATATGTATATATACACATACAATACGTGCATATATGCATATCATTATAATATTATATATAATATCACAATGGATATTTATAATATTACAATGGTTTGTGGTATATCTACTAAAAACCATTGCAATATTTTAAGGACTAGGGTGTGGAAAGATTGTAAGAGCCAAGGAACAGGGAGTTTGTCATGAGGCTGTGACTTCTATTAATATGAGAAATTATACCCATAAAGTCTCAGCAACATGACTGCCCAAACGTGAGCTGAACAAGGGTGACATTAGTAGACATACCAACGGGGACAGGGAAAAGCCCACAAGGGCTCAACCCTACACAAAGAACTACAGGCAACTAAAGAAAGATGGGAGCAGGAGAGACAGTTTCACTGGTAATCCAGTGACAAACTGTCAGCCTTGGAAATACACATACAAGTATCTTTATCCAGACTGAGCAGGTAATATTTAGGAATATGTACACATATGCATATTCATGCATGCATACAAAAACAATTAGGGGAAAAAAAACAGGCCATGAGTTTGAAGGAAAGCATGGAGGTTTACATAGGAAGGCGTGGAGGGAGGAAAGGCAAGGGAGAAATGTTGTGATTATATTATTCATAATTTCAAAAATGAAATGAAAGCAAGAAAACTGACAGTTTTTGCTTGAGCCTCATTTAATTATACTCAGTTCCATGTGGCTTATGAACTATGGACTGGACACTTGCATGTCCAGAGACTCTCACCATTTCTATGTCAACAGCCCTGCACTCTGAAATGACCCCTCATCCCATGACAATATCATATGTAATATTAGTGTGATTTTTCTAACTCCCAACAAACAATGAGAGGCAAAACTCAGTGAACAGTTAGTATATGTCAGGATTTATTTTTAGAAACCCATATGTATATGTATATATCTATGTATATGTATATATGTGTATGTTTGCATATCTCCTCTAGTTAGAGATATGGCAGGGATTAAACCTGGGATCTCAATCAATTATGATAAGCAAGCATTCTACCACTGAGCCAAAGTTCTAGCCCTGTGTGTGCAGTATTTTTGTCTAAATGTGCACAATTCCATACACAGATGCGTGCACACAAGGACATGAGTTCCCTGCACAGAGAAGAGGTCAGTGTTTGATGCCTTCCTCTTTTAGCTCTCTACCATTTTTCTCTGAGACCGTCTCTCCCTGAGCCTGGAGCTCAATGGGTCCAGCAAGTCTGCCTGTTCAGCAAACCTCAAGGATTCTCCTGTCCCTGCTTGACAAGGCCAGGATTGCTGGGGCAGGTCACCATACTGAGCTGTTTTAAGCATTTGCAAGGGGTACAACTCAAGCGAGTGTCTGTGCTGTAAGCACACTACAGACTTCTTTGCAGTAGCAAGTACACCAACTGCTTATATAGTCATAGCTGGTTCCTGGTGAAAAGGTTAGTCCCATTTTGTAGATGAGGAAAATGAAGAGGGAATCCCACATCCAAGAGCAGCCATGGGCTCTTCTGTCAGGATGGTTGGTACACACTAGGTGTTGGGTTCTCACTCATTAAGCAAATGTCAACTCGTTTGCTCTCCATCATTTGCTCCTGAGCTGAGACTGGTGGCCATCATCACATACCGTTTTCTGTGTGATATTAAGCTGGCCTCTGTGGATTTCTATTTATTAAATTTCTCATCTTTCTTCACTTAGCGATTCATTCCCCTGGGACTTTTTATAATATTTTTTAAAGCTGAAAATACAACATTATTTTTGCATCTGTAAATCCCAGGGTCTCTTTAAGATTTTTTTTTTTAAATCTTCAGTCTGCAATATCTGTCCCATAGAAGGGCTCCACCCCATGACATTTTCTCTCGAGAAGACGCTGACAGTTTGGCTCAGCTGGATAGAGGAGCATTCGTAGCCGGTTCAGGCTTGCCTGCCTGACTTTGTCTCACTTGCTTCATATCTCTGGGCTCCAAGAGAGAGAGTCTATCATGGCTTCAGCACCCCTAGTGTTCCCCAGAGCACCTAGTATGGAACAGGTATCCAGTGCCTGCTGGGTAAACGACCCATGGTGACTCACTGCTGTCCCTCAGGGCTCAGAACTTTGATAACATCTGCAAAGGGGGTTCAATAAAAGGCTCCATAAAATTCCAGGAAAACACAGAAGACTCACGTTGAGCTTGGTCCATCACAGAGGGCACACAGGTAGAATGTTTCCTGGGAAAGGGTGAGGACACGGCCGTGGATTAAGCTGTGTTCAGGGTCAGACACTGGATCCCATAGAGGGACTGACCTTAAACTTGGTCCCATTAAGTCTTGGCACCTGTCTGGGCTTCTTCTCCTCCAGCTGTGATAAAACACATGGACAAAAGTAACCTAAGGGAGAAGGGGCTGGCCCGGGCAAACAGGTCCAAGTTGCATCATGGCCGGGAAGTCAAGTCAGGCAGAGCTCATGCTGGCCACAGAAAAAGAAGCAGAAGAGAGCAACAGGGGAACAGCAAGGAAAGCGTGCTCAGCTCACTTTCTCCACCTTAAACAGTTCAGGGAATGGTCCCACCCACAACTGAGATGGATCCTTCCACATCGATTAATGTAATCAAGGTAATCCCCTCACGAGCCTGCCCAAAGATCCATCTCTGTCCCTGGTGAGTCTGCATCCTGCCAAGTTGAAAATTAACACTAGCTGCCACTGTACAGGTCTGTCATAGTTAGGTTTCTATTGCTATGATAATGACTGTGAACGAAAGGAACTCGGGGAGAAAAGGATCTATTTCAGTTTCTATTTCCAGGTCATAGTTCACCACCAGGGATGGTAAGCCAGGAAGTGAAGCAGAGGCCATGAAGGAACATTGCCCTGGCTTGCTCAGCCTGATGTCCTATGTACTTCAGGACCACTTGCCCAGAGTGGCACTGTCCCCAGTCAAGAAAGTGCCCCCACAGACCTGGCTGATTTAATGGAGGCCTTGTGTCAGCCGAGATCCCCTCTTTTCAGATATGGCTAGATGTGGGTCAAATCGACAAGAAGCTATTCAGGACACCTTCTTTGTAACATTTAAGTGATTGGATTTACTTGTAGCAAATAAAATTGTATCTGAACTTTAGATACCCCACAATTTTTACTGAAGGTGTGTCTTGACACCTATTGGGGTCATGGTTATATAAGTTTTAAAGCCACTGATCTGAAATTTGTCCCTTACCTGGTGCCCCATGTTTCCTGGTACTTGCTTAGAATCTTCCATGTAGCATGTCTGCCCGTAATAAACACCCCATCATGCTCACTGCTGTTTCATAATGCGTGCCCCATGCAAGGTAACTCCCCCTTGCTCGCTCCCTTTAGACATAATCGTTCTTCCTTTCTCTCACCCCGCCTCCATGCCACCCCCACCCCACTCTCTGCCTTTTACTATACATTGAGATGTCAGAAGGGGTCTTGGATGTAAAAGAGAGCAAGCAGCTGTGGGGGAAAGAAGCTGCTGTCAGTCTCAGCGAATGCTGAGCTAATAGGCCTATTAATAATGAGCTTTATTATAGAAGGGCCACTTACGTTCATAATTCTCCATATTTGGTGGTTAATACCATGACATTTATACTGAGCTGAATGGTGTGTGTGTGTGTGTGTGTGTGTGTGTGTGTGTGTGTGTGCGTGCGTGCACATGTGTTTAAAGCCATTAGTTCACTTTAACTCTGAATACAGCTGCAACACTGGGGCTCAGAACGTGGAGTAGTTAATACAGGCTGCACGCTTGCGTCTCCCCCTTGCCTAATTGTCTCTCAGCCCTGGAGTTCGGGAGACACTGCAGAGCAGATGGACACACAGGTAACCAGGCCAGCCTTTGCCTTTTTCAGATGAGGTTGTCAGCCCTATTTCCCCATTCCTGCCCCGGCAGGCCTGCAAAGCCTAGGATGGGTTGAATCTGATTTGCATACTAGGACTTCTCACGACAGGAGCTGGATTGTGACAGGGCCTAATTAGCACTTCCACCCCCTCTCCTTGCCTCTTTTTATATTTGAGGACAAGTGCCTGAGCAATAGGGGAAGTTTAACTAGGCCTAGATTAAGAAGTCTGACTCCCCTTGTGGGAGTTAGGGAAGTCAACATTCCCTGCTGGTATCACCTGATGGGAAGGAGTTTGGTCCAGAAAGAACAGTTATCTGTAAGGTCTCAACTCCAAGGCAAACTGCAGAGCAAGTATGCATTTAGGTGTTCAAGGAGATGGGAGTCCCAGCCAGCTCCCTGCAGAGCGCTCCAGTCCAGCTGCCCGAGAGATTTTCCCAATACCCTGCACTGGGATCTCATCAAAGAAGTTGAGCATCTCAGCCCATGCCACCTAGCCAGAAGTCTAGGGAACTTAGACAACATAGCAGGACAGTGTCTCTTATGTCCTGTGGACCTGCAAGCCAGGGGTCACATCAGCGGCTCCACCGTTATAATCTGTCTCATTCTCCTGCAATTCACAAAGTTGGCACAGACTGGAAAAGGGGTCCCCATCTCCCTGGAGCTCATCAGAAGTGCAGACTCTTGTGGGCTAAGAAGATGACTCAGTCAATAAACTGTTTGCCATGCAATTTTGAGGACCTCAGTTCAGTATTACTAAAAGCAAAAAAAAAAAAAAAAACCAAGAATAAAATAGACAAAGGGGTATGCACCTGTAATCCCAGCAATATGGAGGCAGAGACATGGGGATTCCTGGTGTTCACTGTCCAGCCAAAATGGCAGAATTGGCAAGTTCCATGTTCAGTGAGAAACTCTGTACCAAAATCAAGATGGAGGCACCTGAGGAAGACACCCGATGCCAAGCTCTGGCTTCCAAGTACACTTCCATACTCATGCGCACACACACTTATACACCAAAATTACAACAAAGAAAGAAATGGAGAATCTTGGGCTGAATTAGAAGCTTTAAAACACGATAAGCAGGGATTAAGAAGATGGCTCTATTGGCCATGTGTCACCTATTCAAGCATGCAAACCTGACTTTGGATCCCTTACGGCTATGCAAAATCAGGGCATGACAGCACTTACAGCCCCAGAGCTGTGGTGCAGAGGGTGTAGGACACCTCTGGATGGCAAGTCCAACTGAAACGAGGAGCCCCAGGCTAGGTGGAAGAGTCTTCCTCGAGAGTCATCTGACAGTGACCTCTGACCTCAACACATGCCCACATGGGTGTGTATACTCACACACACATGCATATAGACATACCACTCCACACATTTACACACATACACACACACACACACACACACACACGCACGCACGCACGCATGCAACGCACGCACACAGTGAGAATCTCTAAAGCTGAGCTACAAAACACACAACTGGCTTCTCATTGAAAATGAACTGAGTGTGCAAGCCAGCCTCCCCTGCAGTCTCCTGCACCCTGCTAGGAGGCTAGGCATATCTCAGTAATGCAGGCACTAGGGAACAGCTTCACCTGCAACTTCAAAGCCAGGGATGCCTCCCTGCCCAAGTGCAAGGTTACATTCTATACTTCAGACAGGATTTACTCCTAGTGGTGTTGCTGTAGGGTCCACCCACACGTGGCCTTGCTGGCTGTAAAAAAAATCAATGGGTTAATGTCAAGGCCTTAGATGCGTATAGAAAGTACCTGACAATTACATATGTATTTTAAAAAATACATTCTAACTCAATGCTCATATAAGATCAAGCTAGATGACTTTTCTTAATAAGTACTTAAAACATCTTGAGAGCTTCCGGAGCTATTTGGCTGCTCAAACGTTTTCAGTAAGATGGTCTGATGAGGGAAGAGCCACTTTTATCAAATATTAAGCTACTGTAAATTTACTGTAATTGAATAATTTGCCTCTTAGCTTTGGTTCACTACCACTGTAGCAAGATTTCCATCCCTAAGTGATTGCTCCACAGTCTATTTCAATATATGTCATGTCAAGCAAGGCTCATCGGCAGCTCCTTCCGAGATACAGCCATTTCAAAGCCGAGGGACCCTGGAAATGGTCTGGATGATTGACCATAAAGTATGTGCATACTTAGTTATATTAAATCGTGATTAGGGTTTCCACTCCCGAGTTTAAGCTCTGAGCCGTTTGCCGAGCCTCCCTGACTTTTATGGACGTGCTAATGGGAATTCCACTGGGCTTTTTATGGGGATTGAAGCAGAGGCAGACCTTTTGGTCCAGGTTGCATCAATATTAAGGGAACGAAGTAAAGAAAAAGAGAGAATAGCCAGGCATTGGTTGGAAGCAGAGACGATCGATACCCACATTTATCAACTGTGCCATCGCCCATGAGCCTTGAAAGGGACTAGCACCTTCTCTGATCTCTTAGGAGGCACTAGCAGTAATTTTGATGAACACTTTTTTATTTTTTAAAATTGTTGTTGTTACGTGTTGGATACACATTAGTGCGTACGTGCAGGTGCATGCCCTGGTGTGGAGGTCCGAGGATAACTGGTCAGGCCTTGCTCTTCCACTCTTGGTTTCATTCCCTTGGGAGCAGTTTCTCATTGAACCCGAAGTTGAATTCGCATCCAACAAGCCCCGAGGAACCTCCTGTCTCAGTCTCTACAGGGCTGCAATTTCAGTCACAATTGCCGTCATGCCCAGCATTTCACATGAGCACTGGAGGACAGAACTCGGGTCCTTGTGGTTTCAGAGCAGACACTCTCACCCACTCAGAATCCTTTACCTCAGCTAGCAGAAAGGCAGGACCTATCACTCTAAATCTGACACATCAATCACCCCTGTCTCAGACTGGTCGGTTCTTCTTTTTCAATCAAATTCCTATCCATCTGTTAAAACCCAGGTCAAAAACATGTCTCTGCATTGAAATGAAATTAGACCCCTAACAGAAAAGACAAACAGAATGTACATTTGGAAGACCAAGGAATACAAGAAGAGAAGGCCATATCTAAAGATTCCTACCCACAGTGAGCAAACATCAGAATGTCCAGCACGCTTCATCTGTAAGATACAGCCCAACCATTCTTATATTGATTGGGCTCTATCATGTAAGTCTAAAGAGAGAGGCTTCCCTGGACTCCTGCCTACTAGGCTATGAGTAGAGAGTGCAGGCCAGCCACACCCATGTTCCAATTCCCTCCTCCCACACCAGGTAAGAACCCTGTGTCCTTTCAAGCCACTGGGTTTGTTGATTTGATGTAAGTGACTCAGATGACAACAGAGCAAATACTGATGATTAGAAATAAGTGTGGGGTTCCCAGGTACATCAGAGCCCAAGCCATGGAAACCATTGCTAGAAAAGCTGTCACATTCCCTTGGGATAAAAACATGTGGTCCAGACACTGTCAGTCACAGCAAGGAGTACAACTCTTGGGGAAAAAGGTAGAATTCAGCCACCACTTTGACGCCATCACCTCACATTGTGTACTGTTTGGCAGGGATGGGCCCCTAAGAAGGCTACAGGAGCTGGCTGTTAACTTCCCCTCTTCTTTGGGCAGCCAGCTCTGCATGCACTGAGGGAGCATATATCAATATTTTTAATTTGCTGACTTCCAGGGACACAGTATGGTTTCAGGGACAGTGGGGAGGCCCAAGTGCCCTGCAAATGTAAATTATCTTTGTTTTGTTTTTTTTTTTTGTAATTTGTTGTTAAATTTGCTTCTTCCTGCTCATGCATTCTCATTCGTCCCACTGTTTTATTCATAAATATAATCATCCTTATTTTATAGATGAGGAAACTGGGTCACCAGGATCTGAGCTCTTTGAATTAATAACAGTAACAGAAGCAAATCTTGCCTCCAAGAGTTAGTGGTCTCTGCACCTCTACATTCCCCGGTATATACGCAGCTGCCAATTACAGATGGACAGACAAAAATAGATGCACACATAAGCATAGGTGCACAGTTACCTTTATTCTTAGTTTTGCAGGCTTATTTTCCATTCTTTTCTTGCTCCAGTCTGATAGTAACCACCTCCCCTTATTGTGTCCCACAGGGAAGATTCATGGGATAGAAGTTCATGTGAAAATTACACACGTTTACGGACACAAGGACTTCAACATAAACAGAAGGCAACTCTCTGGGCACACTAGGAACTGGGCACTGGACACACATGTTAGAGATAAGATAGCAAACAAAACTGGGCATCACAAACAACCACTGTTGAGTGCAATCACAATTTTGTTGTCCACAGGTACGGACATTTGCTGTAATGATGAAGAAAGATTACCTTCTCTGTTAGACCCCAGAGCCTGCACTGTGGTCAGGGCTGACCTGTCACACTTCTTATTGAGAACTGGCATTTGGAATGCTTGTCCATCCCCAACCAGCCCAATCTAAACCAGAGATACCATTTGAAGATTGGTGCAGATGAAAGTCTGGCCTATGGCTCTCTGAAGTTTTGAAGGATCTTTCTCTGATTCAATCACCTTACCTTTGGTGAAAGAACCATCTTGTCCCTTGAATTTGTTCATTCAATCCAGTGAAGATGGCCTGATCCTTCTGGGTGGCTCACAAGGTCACTAAATCTGGGTCAGAAGTAGTGAAAGCAGGTCTAAGCACTGACTTCCACCCAGGAGAGGCAGCTTCTTGGTAGCTTCATTGTGTCCCCAGTGCCCAGGCTTCTGGTCTGTTCTGTCCCTCCATGTCCCCCCTCCGCTAGGCTTGTGTCTTGATTAGCTACCCTCTATTGGCTGCATTCCAAACTCAGTGTCTCCTAACTTGCCTTCAGCTACCACTTCCTTCTCTCTCAGGACCATGTAAGTCACAGGCCACCCTCCCTTTACCTCCGCCTCTCAACTCTGCCCCTCAAGGAGGATGAACATCAGTTCTATGGTGTGGACATGGGCCCACGCCCACCAGCCTCTGTGTTCTTTCTTCAGTATCTCTCCCACTCCTAATAACATCCCAGGAGCCCAGCGTCTGACATGATCCCTTCAGCGCATGTACAGCACCATGTACTGTACCCTGAGGCACTCCTGCCTCTGCTGCTCCTGTCATCTGCCTGCAGGTCCCCCTTATTTCCCTTCCACACCCACATCAAACCCACCCTGCCACCAGACTCCTCTTCAACAGAAACATTCAGAAAAGACTTGACACGGAAACTTTGCGTTCTAGAAACACTCTTCTTCTCTACCTTGGGTTATTCTTTAATCACCTTTGGTTCTGCACTTGTGGCCACATTTGCAGGTATCCCTATCTTTCTCTCTCATTGCTGCAGCGACTTGGTCATAGTCCTCTAGTGCCTGATGGCCAGCACCAAGCCGGAGTGAATCATGGACGAGTGAATGTGTTTCTGCAAAAGTCTGCTCTGAATGCTCACCCTTCTAGGCTTCAAAGGCTTTACTGTCACTCATTCAGAGGGGTTCCCAGTGGAGTCCGCTGTCTGCTACCAAACTGTATAAGCACCTGCCTCACTTTTATTCCTAGTGACACTGAACTGGGCGATAGGAGGAAGGACCCAGGGCACAATTTCTACTGCTAAATATTTCAGCGGGTGCCTCTTGGTTAAGAGTTGAGATGAAAGGGTGGCTCCAGGCAAATTAACAGAGGCGAAAAGATATTTAAGAACATACAGCTCTGGAGAAAGGACCCAGTGCTGTCCCGGATGGAGGACCTGGGAGAAGGACGAAGAGATCATAGAACAAAGGGCTGCCCATGAGCCCTGGACTCCAGGCAGGGACCCGGACACCTGGAGGAGAGACACTGTCCTCAAAGACAGAGCATCAACTGATCTCAGAACACTCAACAGCCTTCATATATGGCACAGGTCCAAGGCTGCCCATCCGCCAATAAATCTGCAGACCAGGAGTTAGCGCTTCCTAGGTGATCTACAGCAGAATTCTACAACGGCATGGTATTCCTCTCTCTCTCTCTCTCTCTCTCTCTCTCTCTCTCTCTCTCTCTCTCCCTTCAGTGACATTTTCTTGCTTTCTCTCTTCCCCAATCTAAAGAAAATGAGAAATTTTTAGGTATTATCTTTTTCTTTTTCTTTTTTAAACAGGTTAATAGCAGTCTGGTTACCTACAAAATGCTAATGGGTCAACACATCAAAGTCAGAAAGACAAATAACAACTTTGGCACCTTAAGATGTTTTCATTATTGTGGATCTTTTATTTGTTTCACAATCAGTTTAAAGGCTAATTTCAGGACAGCATACTGTAATGTGAGCATATTCACCAGGATCCCACTACTCTCTGGGTCTCCCTCTCCATTTCCAGTTGGCTTTGTTCCTACATGAGCTCACTCATACTCTCATATGTGCATACATGATTTCATGTGTGTATATATAAAATCTAGAATGTGCAAATGAGAGAAAACATGTTACATGCAACACCTGCCTTCCCGAGACTGACAGTTCGCTTGATAGGAATCATTCCTTCCTCCCATTTCCCTCCAACAACTTCATTTCTCTGTCTGGCAGAAAGAAACTCCATGTGTGTTTATACCACATCTTCTTCATCTATTCCTTCGCTGATGGGAAGCTGGGCTGGTCCTGTGTCTAAGGGACTGTGCGCAGTACAGCAATACAGACATGTGCAAACATCTCTGTGATGTGTTGGCTGGAGTCCTTCGACTAAATAAATACCCAGGGGTAGCACTGTGGGGGCCACAGGGGAGAACATGTCTAGCTTTGTGTGGAGCTCCGTGCTGACCTCCATAGCAGTCAGACTCATTTACGTTCTCCCCCGCAGAGTATAAGGGCGGTTTTTTGCTGACATCTTACCAGCATCTGTTATCTATTTTCTTGAAGACTGCCATCTACTAGGGGGGAGACGGACTTTTGGTGTGCTTCTCCGATCCACTCCTGTCAGATCCTCCTGCCACCATGATGTTCTTCCTCCCTCCAGGCCCACAGCCTAGATAACCATAGACATATACCAGGAACCGAGATAGGGAATTTCCCTCAGACAGTGGGTCCCTGTCTCAGAAAAAAACAACTGATGTCACCTCATGGCTCCTCGTGTCACCTCAGTGCACACTGTGCACATATTCTGTGATGTTCTGCAGGGTTGGGCTTCCATGGTCAGAAGTGATTCTCTGAGGTTATTAATTTCGGTGGGCTAACTGGGTCCTGTTGTTAGGAACTACCCTGCCTAGGGGCCGCTCACTGAGTCCTCTGTCCTGTACTTGTTAAGTTGCTGCTTGGCGCCTTCAGGAAGAAGTCCATGGAGCACACAGGGTTTCTCCTTCATGTCCTCCTGTCCCACTGTGGCTCTGTGGTTCATTTCTTTCTCTGTCCCCGGATATGCCTGTGGACACATTCCTGAGACCAGCGGAGGTAGAATGAGCAAACGTAAACCGTGCTCATAAATGAGTTAAGAGATGTTCAGTAATGAGCTAAGTCCTGTGGTAGCAGATACTCAACTGGAAGAGAAAAGGAATTGCAGTGGCAGAATTAGAATTGGGAAGCAGCCTCAGCACTGTTGAGTCTCTCTCTAAACTCAGGCTGCCAAGAAAGGTCAAAAGTAAGCGCTAGACCATGAAATCTCCACAGCTGTTGCTCACCATTGGCGAAACCATTTTCCTGTGAGTTAATAAAGTTGATTGCATTTAGGTGGCCTTCAGTGAAGGATCCTAAAGTCCTAAATGCATTCCTATTTATTTATTCTGAATGAAAGTTCAAGAATAAAATGCAGTTTTACTGATGAGTTCTAGTGTTGAATCAACTGGATGTAGGTGTTTATGGTCTCATTCTTTTCTTTTTCTTTTTTTAACCTTTTCTTTTTTGAAGGTTTCATCTACTCAGTCCAGTCTGGAACTTGCTATGTACCTATGAATGGCTTTGAACTAAGTCCCTGCTTCCATCTGCCTGGTACTGTGACTATATCTGTGCACCATTACACCATGCTTAAGAGCTCAGTTGTTGGTTTGAATTAGAGGAACATAGTCGATCCGAGTAGTTACACATCAGAGAGGGAAACTGGCAAGACTCATTGGTCATGTAGCTCAGCAGCCATGAGCGTGGTTTCTCTGAAGCCTTCATCCAGCTTCAAACACTGAGGCTCAGCTGTCTCTCTGGTCTTGCTAATACCGAACTTAAACTAAGAATAGTAACGGTAGATTCTAGAAGAGCAAATCATCCTGCTTGGGGAGGGCTCAGCCTCCAGTGAGTCCCCAGAGACGCAGCACTATGCCTAATGACATCCAGTCATCCAGTGGGCATGCACACCTTACACCATCTGTTTCCAGTGCAACTAATCCAGGGTGTGGCCCAGGGGTGGGACAAGAAGCCGGCTAGGCAGGTCAGGTTCTCAGCATCTACTGTGAACGCATGGGAAGCCTATTCAGAAGATGGGTACCCGAGTTCCTTTAACCTTTCCATATGGAAAGAGAATGAGCTTCATGGTCAGACAGCTTGGGCTTATACTCTTGGTCCACCTGCCATTCCTAATTTGCTTTCCATCTCTGTGTGCTGAGAATGAACCCTTGGCTGGCAGTTTGTCTACTCTGGGTGCTATCCTCAATTAATGCCTGTCACATATTTAGAAAGGAAAGGAAAGGAAAGGACAGGAAAGGAAGGAAGGAAGGAAGGAAGGAAGGAAGGAAGGAAGGAAGGAAGGAGAAGTTGGAGGGAGAGGAGGAAGAGAGGGAGAGAGTAATATGGGAAGAGGGGAGGAAGAGGGAGGGAAAAGGAGGGGGAAAAGAGGATAGAGAGAGAGAGAAAATAAAAGAGGAGACTACTCCTTACTTTTCCACTCTCCACTGTCAGAATCCCACCAGTTTCTCCAACCCAACATGTCTCGTCTCCCAATTACCAGCTTTCGCCGACTCTGTTAGCAACTCTAAGCCACATCATTAAAAGTGGGGAAGGTGATGCCTACCTCCAGGGACCTACAAGGAAGACACGGATTCTACAAAATTCTGTAAATTCAGTGAGATGCTACGTGGTTCTGAAGCACTGAGTTGATATTGATTTGCATAGTCTAAGAAAACTCTGATTTCCCAATGGGCCTGAGCTCTGGAGACAGTGTCTCTTGCTTTCCTTCAGCAGGGTTGAGATTCTCTTTTAACGAGACAAGATTTAAAATAAAAATTAACAGGGAAAATGATTAACAAACACGGTAAATAACCAAATGCTAACTTTAATTACTTTGCATGTATTCACAGAAAAGAGTAAACTGTGTAATTATAAATGGGTGGGACTTGTCAGGGTCTTTTTTTTTTCTTTTTTCTTTTTTTGAGGGGGACCTGCTTGGCAGCAGGAAACAAAAAACTTTACCAGGTAAAGAAATAAATATATAGAAAGTTAGGATGAAAAACACCCAAAGACCGAAGAAGGAAGAACAGAGTGAATGGTTATACAATGAATGCATGGGGCCGACAAGATGGCTCACTGGGTAAAGGAGCTTGCTGCCAAACGTGGTGACCTTAGTTCAGTCTCTGGGACCAACACTGCGAAAGGTGAAACCAGGTGCCTGCAAGTTCTTTTCTGACCCCTACAAATGGGCTGTGGCATGAACTTGTACTCAGAGAAACACATACACACACTAAACAAGCGAACAAACAGATAACTAACAAAATACATACATGTAATGATAATTTCATCCACAGATCCGTGAGGACGACAGTGGAAAAGAAGGGCCCTAGAAAAGTTCCCATGGGCATCCTCGCCTGACCTTGGCCACCACTTCTGATTCTCTGAACAAGAAAAACACGTTTTCCTGATTTAAGGAGGGCACCAAGGTTGGGGGTTTGGTTTGTGTAGCACCCCAGATGGTTGGAGTCTCCTGCACCTATTGTCTGTCACCTTTTCCTTCAGGCACAGCCTTTCTGTTTGCCCTCTGGTCAAGGCCATATATAAAGTATTCATAGTAATCGCTTGTGTGCCCAAGAGGTCTCCTACTGACCGGACATGTGGACTCTGGAAAATCATGACGCATTACCTACATGTCATTGCAGGCGTGAAGTGATGCCGATGCCTGTCCTTGGGTTGAAACTAATTCCCAGATGAAAGGGAAACTCCCAGGTGCATGTGACAGCCCAGGAAAGAACAGGAATCACAAGAGCCAAGAGCTCCTCCTCACAAGTCAGGAGCCTGCTTACCTTCCGGGCCAGCTCTCTCTGTTTCAGCTTCCATCAAACTGCTTTTCTCCCAAAACTGGGCCCATGTTTGCCAGCAGCTTGAGGTTCGCCGTGTTTTACTATTGCAAGCGTGAAACTCCCTACCTCTATCCCCTTGTTTTTTTTGTCTTTTTAATTTTTCTGACTTTTAAAAATACGTTTTTAATTGAGATAGTTTTATATCACTTTCCTCCTTCCCTTTCCTCCCTCCATTCCCTCCTAACTACCCTCCCTAGCTCTCTAGCTGATAGCCTCCTTTTCTTTCATTGGGGTTACACTTACATATGTATTTATGCATATGCACACACGCACACAATCTTCTGAATGCACTTTTTTGTGTCTGTGGTTTTAGGACTGACTACTATGCATTAAACAACCAATAAGGAGTCTCGTTTTTGAGAAGCTAATTTCCCCTCCAAGTATTCACTGATTGCCTATAGCTCTTTGTCTAGGGGTGGGGCCCAGAGAAATCTCATCCACCCACATTAGCATTGCCCATTGATATTGCCATTGCTCCAGTCTTGTTTATGCAGCCGTGGGTAGAAAACAAATGACTGCACACCGTAGAGAAAAAGTCTCTCAAATATGACGATAGGCAATCTGGTGGGGACAGGAACTGTTCATCACTTTATGTTCCTTACTACCTAATGAGTCTAGTTTATGTCAAGTCGACAAACAACAAAGAACACCAAAACAACAACAAAAACAAAGCAAACAGAAAAACCCCTAATCAACATGGACAAATCTCTAGGTATATATGGGAGGAACTTTCTAGATTAGATCAAATACAAAGACTTACCTTAACTGCCAGACTAAATATAAAAGGAAAAGTATATTGGAAGCAGAAATGAGGACCTAGTGATTGTTTATTGTACAACTAGGTTCGCACACGTGGAAGAAAGGGTCAATGTTTGATCTTCACTGGACCTGATCTTCTGCCTTTGGGAAAAAGAGTAAGGAAAACAGACAAGGTCTTCATGATGGCTGACTTCAAGTAAATTTAGAGTCACCATCCAGTGGATCACTCTGTCTGTAAGGATATTCCCTGTGTGGTTTCAATAAGGAGACAAGACCTACCCTGAATGTGGGAGGTGCCATCCTATGGCATTGGGGTCCCAGTCTGAATAAATAGGAGAAGGTGAGCTGCACACCAACATTCATCTCTGTTCTTGCCTGCAGATGTGACCAGCTGTCTCAGGCTCCTGTTGACACGACTGCCCCACCATGATGGACTGGACCTTTAATCTGTGAGCCAAAACAAACCCTTCCTTAAGTTGTTTCTGTCACGTACATAGTTACATTAGCAAGGTGATTGCGGGACCAGCCACCCGTCAAAAGATGCACATGAACTCAATTCTTGCTAAATGTTAGCTTAGGGTCAACCAGTTCCCATTACTACATAATGCAAGTATTCCTAACACTACATTTAATTAACAGGTGTACAGATAAACTGACATTTTTATCCCCCTTTAAATATTGAAAATTAATTGAGGAAATCAAGCATTCTAAAATGTGGATAATCAAACAAATATGCTATGCAACAAGGCCTCACGCCATTTTATTTTATGTGTAAATGATTTGTAGACCTGAAGGGAATGCACTCTTATGGTACAGCCAGCTCTCTATTAACATTTCAATAGAGCATCTTCCTCCTGGTTTTGAGTCAGCCACTGTCAGAGGGGCAAGCAAAAGAGAACTTGAACAAGCCAAGCTGCTTCCTGGAGAAAAAAAAAATTCACATTTTTGTGCTTGCCTACCTTTCTGCTAGCTAGGGAAGGGTAACCTGGGTTTGTCTGGAACAACCAACTCTTGAGCATCTTGGCCTCAGAGAGGTGATTGCTTTATACCTAAAGGCTTGTCTTAGACATAGCTGTCAACTTGACGTAGCCTGGAGTCATCTGAGAAAAGTGTCTGCTGAGGGATCGCCTAGATCAGATGGGCCTGTGGACATATCTGTAAGGAACTGTTTTGAGCCTAAGCTGCAGGGTCCCATTCACTGTGGGTGGCACCATTCCCTGAGCCAGTGATCTCGAGCTGAATTAGGGAGCTGAGTAAAAGTAAGCAAGCTAGCAGGCAGCATTCCTCAATGGCTTCTGCTTGAGTTCCTGCCATGGCTGCTGTCAGTAAGAGACCGTGACCTGGAGGTGCATGCCACGTAACTTCTTTCCTCCATGGTTGGGATATTTTATCACAGCCACAGCTTGACACAGAGCAGGGATACTGTGCACGTTCAGCTCTGGTCCGGTGAATGAAAACTGGCTTCTGATCATGGAACAGGATGCTGCGAGTCCCTTTTATCTTTAGTCTGTGGCCTGTTTAACTGAATTTAGGTGGAAATACAGAAAATGTTAATAAGCCAACTCAACTCAACTACTTGCGTTACGCTAGACTCACAAGTACACAAGCCTCAAAGTAGCCCATGACAACTCTGATCCTAGACAGACATCACATGTCATCTTTAGATGTCACCCACACCACCCAAAGCCCAGAACAGCTCCAGTGCACAATGTTCCACCATCAGAATTGCTTCTTAGACTTTGAAGTTTCCCTTGGCTTCTTTTCTCTGATTTGATTTCTCAGACATTACTAAGGAAGGAAGGTCATGCTGAATGACCCCTGTGCCCTCCTGGGGATTTAGCTGGGAAGGAAGAGGAAGACTTCTCAGTCTCAGTCACTTTACCATGGCTGATGTCAGAAGAGTCTGAGTCCCAGCAGCTTAGCAGAAAGGCTGGGGTTAGAGGGAAGATCTGGGCTGATGCCCACACCATGTCAGCCATGTGCATCCTAGCCATGTGCATCCTAGCCGTGTGCATCCTAGCCGTGTGCATCCTAGCTGTGTGCTTTTCCCAATGGGGTCACCGTGTCTCTGCTCTTGGTCCTATGACCTTTCACATAGAAGGATGCACAGTTCTCATGTCAGCACATTCCAATGCTGCACAGAGCACCCCAAATTAACCCGCAGATGTGTTTGGATTCAAATGATGGCTGCTGTGGAATAATCCTTCTGTACAGCATGAAGATGTATTGCTCTCACTGTTAATAAAACTTATTGGCGGATAGTTGCAGAGGATTTTCAGGGCAGAGAGAATGCTGGGAAGAAGGGCAGAGTTTGAGGAGTCTTGAACAGACACAGACAGAAACAAGATGAACTTGCTGTGGTGAAAGAAGTTACTGCCAAGTGGCAGAGGGTAGATAAGAAATATTAGTTAAGTCTAAAATGTAAGAGTTAGCTAGTAATAAACCTGAGCAATCAGCCAAGCATTTGTAGCTAACAATAAGTCTCCATGTCAATTATTTAGGGAGTGACTGGTGGGACAGATATGATTGGGTGTCTAGACGGAAAAGTGTGCCTTCAGATGGCATCTCACATTTACCATGAGCAATGACATTTAAAGAAAACTTTCCTCTCCTCTTTTGACCCACAGTGGTGTAAGTCAGGATCCGTCGAGTGTCTCTCAGTGAAAGTGGAGTGCTTTGGCAGGTAGAAGGGACTGTGAATTGGAATTGGATTTGTACTGAAGACAAGAAGGCTGAGACTCCTTGAGATTGGCAGGCTACCAAGATTAAGGACCAAGTGGAATCCTAAGCAGGCCCCAGTGGTAACGTGTGGATTGGAGTGGGGCAACAGGCTCAACGTGGTTCCAAGTGGTGAATTCTGACGGTGATCATTCCTAATCACAGACATGATGGGATGTGAGCAGACCACAGATGTGGTACCCTTTAACTTGATCAATTTAGCCAGTGCTGTAGGAGACCTGTGGTTACCAAGAAGTCACTGATCCTCCAAATGAGAGCTGAACTATCTACATTGGGTCCAGATGTACAGCTCTCTTCCTAAAGGGATGTAACACCCCACCACCAGAGAGAGAGAGAGAGATAGGGAGAGAGAGAGAGAGAGAGAGAGAGAGAGAGAGAAAGAGAGAGAGAGAGAGAGAGAGAGGAATAGAAAGGACACAAGATTAAGTTCTGGTGTTCCAGGACAACTATAAGCGGTCTCAGGAAGAGCAGTCCTCCACCGCAATTCATGCTAAAATCATCAGACTGAAGAATAGCCTTGAAATTCCTCTGCAGATTCTCAGAACTCTAATGCACAGCTTGAACCCCAAAGTAGCAGATGTTTTGATGTAGTGTAAATGAACAAAGAACAGCCTTCCAGAACCCAATCAAATGCATGCAAGCTTAAGAATAGTATAACTCAAAACTCAACAGCATCCACTGCTTGGGCGCAGTGCTCACCCACACACCTACGACATACAAAAGGCCCCGCTTCTATCACCAAGGTATATGGGCCCTGTTCGTAATTTCCCATAATTCAACATCCAATTTATTTTACTACCCACCTCACAGATAATTCATAGATAGAGTCTTGAAAATTTGATATGATTCATTTCATTCCTAAGGAACAGAAGACTTTCTGCCTAATTTTCCCTCAGTTTTACATTCAATTTATTTTACAGTCCATGTCATGCAGAGCGGTAGATGGAGCCTTGAAAATGCAATTTGATTTGAAAGGTAGCAAACACAAGGTTAGAGATGAATATCAAGTCAGTTACACATTCATTAAACAAATGTGTGTGAGTGACTTCCTTCATCATCCACAACATGGTGGTAGAGTGTTCAGAAATGAACTTGGCATTGGCTGCAGCCTGGAATGGAATACAGGGCATGCACAAAAGGCGAGTGTCTGTCCAGATCTCCGTGATGCCTGGTGCTCACTGTGCATTTCAAACAGCCAATCTTAGCGTGAAAGCCAGAGAACAAGGGCTGGCATGCCCATTTCCCTGATGAGAATGCTCTTAGATTCCTTCATCAAGGACACAGAGAGTGACACAATCTTCATGGCCCATGTCACTGTGATGCAACGCCTACAGACTTCAATATATGACACATTTTCTGGGTTTTTTTGATTACTAAAACTATATATTTGTAGTGTCAATGTAATATTTTGCTGAATGTATTTATGGTGAAGTGATTAAATCAAGCTAATTAACACACACCATCACCACCCATACTTAACATTTTTAAGGTGAGAGCATTTAGGATCTTTCTTCACATTCTTCATGTATCCAGAATATTATACTAGTGATTGTCACCATGCCTGGCAGTGACTCTCCTGCCTTCTACCTAAACATTGAACCCTTTAACTCAAATCACAGGACAGTTCTTTCTAGTGACTTACCTGCAGAGTAGAAAGTAACCCATTTTAAAGGTAAGGGTTAAAGCCTGGGAGAGGAGAAGAAGTATATATGTGAACCTGCCAGGGAGTTGGTTAGAAGAGAAGAGTTTGGTACTTCAAGACCTCAAGACCCAGAGAGATGATGATAATAATGATGATGATGGTGGTGGTGGTAGTGGTGATGATGATGATAATGATGATGATTATGATGATGGTGGTGGTGGTGG